>JAUMHD010030203.1:0-223037 GCA_032359135.1 Ulvella scutata | reverse complement strand
ATTTCTACCATCTCTACGTCTCTTTGTAACACTCAAGACATGAAGACAAAAATACTCGAAACTATTGCATATTGCCGAGATTTGTGTGTGCGCACGTTGAACATGAACAGCCATGCTGGCAGCCATTCTCCAGCCTCCTGACTGCTGAGAGTTCTCACGCGGCTTACAATTGTAATTACAGGGAGATAGTGTAAATACATTGCTACATGTAACTGTGACAAATTGTAACTTACAATTAAGCCGAAACAGTTACAAATGCAGAACTCCATTTAACGCGTTCACTACATATCCTTTCAATGGTGTTCATTTACAGCACAAGTCGGCTGTAACTGTGATTTGCAGCCCTAGGTACATATCAAGATTCATCTGCATACAGGGAGGCTCCTCTGGCAGCATAAGGCAGCGGATATAAGTACCGTGATATCCATGGCAGAAGTTCTAGCTAGTCTACCTTCCTGGAGCAGGTGGACCACCCCTGCGAATTCACGTTTCGGAAACCCACTCAAACTTCTGCCCCATTTCCTACCATGTTCCCTTCCCCTCCCTCACTGCCTCGTCACCGCAATGCACTGGTGCATGTGCTGGACAGGTGTAAATACATCGTAGTTTCGCAAATTTATAGTAGTGTTACATCGCACTTTTTGGGGAAGGCTATTCCAAAAGTGGTACATGAAATCGCTGAAATTGAATGTCAGACAGCTTTTTCCAACAGAAGCAAGTGTCTGGATGGCACTTCAGCAGTATATCAGATACTGTCCTGCAACTGCCGTGTTAAAACTCTGTTTTGACAATACATATACCTATGAGAGTGAGCACGCTGCAACAGTTGTTATCTGAGAGGTGCATGACAAGCTGCTGCAAATGAGCCGCATTGATGTATTGCACGTTGCTCATACAATATTAGCTTCTGTCAGTTGTGACTGTTTCGTGAATTGTGCAACATGACCCCGCATGAATTGTGCAACATGTTGCAAGCACAGCAAAGGTGCACAACGCGATGAAAGGCACATTCACGACCCCACAGAAAGCTTATTTGGCACGTACTTGCACTAATGCACGAGATCTTTAATATTTGCGGCAGGGAGCTGTCCTGCAAAGGTCTAGATCCCTATCATCTGGCCAGAGCGACAGCTTCATCGGAAAACGAAATCTGCCGATCTAGGGGCATCAAAAGTATAGTTTTTGTTCTTGGCGAGCCAGACCGACAAACACTTTACGAAACAGTGACATGTACAGTTGTGGTGTCGGACATCTGCATCTCTATACATATATCTGCATCTCTATACATGTATCGAGATCTCTGCAGAGCTCTGTTTATTTCTAATGCCGCATGCGCACGCGCAAATATTTCCATCTACAGTATAGCCAGCAGTTAATTTCCTCTCGCGCATATGTGTGCGAGCAGAAGAAGCCATGTCTCCCGCGCACGGCCGTTCTTCTGACCGCCCTTGCCAGTGATCGCTGGAATGTGTTGTTGAACCTGTGGGAGTGGTTTCAGCTATTGTGACAAATATTTTTCCACTCTTCTGTCTTCAGCGTCTTGTACTTTTGTGAAATCATGGTAGACAGCCCGAGCACAGTGGTGCGTGTTGTTACCGACGTCGTTGAGAAAGCATGCCGTGGTACGTCTCCTCCAAGTGAGTGCAGCCTCACTCCAATGTTTTCCATGTGTTGTTATTACTTCAGTATTGTTGGCACGGTGCATGCTGGGTGCCATACCACTAACGGTGACAACTCCCAGTGCTAATTTCTGTTCCAGAGCGTCGCTGCTTGCCGAACCTTATGTGCACTGATATGAGACAACGCAGCTATTTGAGTGTGTTTGCATTTGCAGAGGCTTGCACACAGGGTCATGAACAGTACTGCGAAGGTGTGTCTTCACAGATGCCAACACAAGCTGCAGCTGAAGCTGTAAAAGCTGGATGCGTCAAGCTCGAGCGCAAGTTCCAGGAAAGGATTGTTCAGTCTTTCAGCTCTTGTCAAGACCTTCTCAAAGCTCTTTCTTCTACTGGGCGCACAGAGCTCTTGAAAGCACACTCCATCATGAACAGCTCGGTAGAATTGGAAGCTGTTCGCTCACGTGTCCAGCACCTATATCAAGACTTGATAGATCTTCGGGAGACAGTTGCGTCAGCTGCTCTTGCAGAGGTGGCTGCTGTGGGCGAATGTCTGCCAGCTGTTACAGATAGTAATGACCAACACTGGTCTGCACTGGAGGAGGACAACATGCAACTTGAACAGCTGCTCAAGCGTTTGCTGCAGTTGAAGCCGCAGTTGCACGCAGGTCCAGATGTTGCATCTGAAGAAGGCGAATATGCTGAAAGTGATTGGCCAGCTGTCTAACAGCATGTGGAGGACAGGCCACGTATAGCTAACACGGTAGGAGCATACAGCAAGGTTGTGAAATTTGCAAGAATGTTTTGGAAAGTACAAAGGACACCTGATTGTGCTGTCCCAGAGTGTAACTTCGCTACTTGTACATACGAGCACACATCACTAGAACTTGAGGCTGGTGCTGTCATGCCGCGAAAATTGGCGGTCGAAGCTATCCCAATGGATAGTGAGTGGGTGCTTTGCACTCTGACGTAGATTCTTCCACTCAGCATATGTACTCATCAGTTTTCAACGTGTGTGTGCCTGGTCAAGTGTAAGCGCATATGAGGTGATGTTACAGCATTTCAGCTGGCAAATAAGGCACTTGATAATTGCAGGGTTGGGGCGAACCAGCTAGATTGTTGTGGTGGCTCCATGGTGCTAGTTAACAGAATCTGGTGAACAGATGTGCAGAACAGGTATTAGTAACGGTCACTGAAATTACATGTAGCACATACGGTAACTGTATGTTCAGCAATTCTAGTCAGAATGTGATGGGGTAGCAGATGCATTCGTAGCAGATTGACTGCATTGACGATCCCGGATTCTGTGAATTCATGGTCGCTTCCTGACTTCGGAAAGAAATCAAACGGACACTTTATTTGCCTGACAGGACATTTGTAGGAGTTTGTTTCGGTTCGCTGTCAACGTTAGCTTGCACAAGCTCTTAGCTCACCATGAGCAGCTGTTGCTCTGTGCTGCGGATGGATTGGGTTATGTACAGTTATGATGTGACGTGTCCAGGCAGAATATGCTATTCTGCATTGATCGGCATCGTTTAGAGGGTTGCGTTCACAAAGCCAAGCAATAACATGGTAGCCATTCGAGTTGCCCACTTCGCGGTTCTGTTCTCGCACCATTGCATACACAAGGTACAATTTTACGAGTGACCGTACGTTTAGTTTACTGGGCAAACGGTCGTAGCCGCAGGTCTCGAGCATCAGCACAGCGGGCGGATTGACGAGCGAGCACTGTCTCGCTGAACCATTGCTATGAAGACGCATGGTTCGAGTGACAGGGGCTCGTCCGTGACACAAGATGCGCACATGAGCTGGTCAGACAGTCAGACATGCGTGAACATCAACTCTGTTCGCAAGCCTGGCAGCGGCGTACCGCTGCTACGCGATGTACCCTCTCACAGGAGAGTGGCCGTCCTGTGGAAGGGAATCAATGCGTATGTGCCGATTTTCAATGCAAACAAGTCCTGGTCACAGCGTCTGGGACTAGCATCTCAGAGCACGGGCCAGTCCAAGCAAGTTCAGGTGAGTGCACCTGCCAGCCTGGTGAAATTCCTGAGTTCCTGGCAACCATGCCTCGTTGAATGTTCCCGGATGCTGAGGGGGGGGTTTGATGCAGTGTGAGATCGCCATGTCAGATTCGATCAGTTATGAGCTGGCTGTTCTGCTGCGCAGACTTGACTTGTTCAAAGCTCTGCTTTCTCATACGTGTGTCTGGTTTGATGATGCAACAACTGAACTGTTGTGCAAGTGCTGCTTCGGTGCAGGTTCTGTACAACGTAAGGGGAGTTGTACAACCCAAAGAGGTTCTGGGACTCATGGGTCCCTCAGGGTCTGGCAAAACGTCTCTAATTTCCATATTGGGAGGGCGCAAGCCAGAGTCAATGACTGTGACTGGGGACGTGTCATTCAACGGTGTGCAGCTGTCGCGCATGCTTCAGTCTAGCATGGGGTTTGTCCTGCAGGACGACATCCTGTTCGACTCCCTAACTGTTGAAGAGACTCTATACTTCGCGGCCAGGCTGCGCTTGCCACATGAGATGTCCCTGTGCGTCGCCCCTAGCCTCCTCATTTCACGCCCCTGCCCCACTTTCATGTCACTCCGATTAGGGTTGGCCGCTCAATCATGAAGAACTTCCATGTGCTGGTGGCTCACCGCTCAATAGCGAGCTTGCACCTGTAGCCAAAGCAGTACTGTCCATACATCCCTCTGCAGGCAGCCACCAGCAGCAGCATGCTATGAGTGCAGGCAAGAGAAGCGCGACCGCGTCGCAGGGGTGATAGCAGCGCTCGGTCTTGAAAAGTGCAAGAACACTTTAGTAGGGGGTCCGTTGCGGCGGGGGGTGTCGGGGGGCGAGCGCAAGCGGGTGTCTGTGGGGCATGAACTCCTCATCTCCCCCTCCATCATCATTCTGGATGAACCCACCTCTGGCCTGGACTCCACCACCGCCATGAGCCTCGTGCAGACCCTGAAGGAGCTGGCCAGGGATGGCCGCACGATCATCACAACCATCCATCAACCGTCTTCTCGGCTGTTCCAGCAGCTGGACCGCTTGATGCTGATGTCCAACGGGAAGCTGATGTACAGCGGCTTGGGGCGAGAGGTGGGCGAGTGGTTTGCACACTTTGACTGCAAGCTGCCATACGGATGGAACATAGCCGACTACATCCTAGACCTAGCCAACGGGGAGTTTCAGGACGACAAGGAGGTGCTCGGGGCCAAGGGTAAAGACCGTAAGACAAAGTTAATCGAGGTGTGGTGCCCTGCATGTGTGCCCCAGCTGCCTGCACTGTCCGCATGGCCATGGCTCTCAAGGCAAGCCAGCGTTGTGCAGAGGTGTGAGTTGTTTCTGAAAGAGTGCGAGGATGGCTTCCATGGAAGCAAGGACATGAGCATCCTGCAAGGCTTGAAGGCGCAAGGCAACACAGTGGGGAGCAGTGTGCATAGTGGCAGGTCCAGCGTGTCCAGGAGGCTGCGCTCGTACCTCCCTAGCAAGAAGCGAATGCCTCCTCCAATAGAAAAGTGCGCCCTGCAATCTCACAGGCGTCAGTGCTGGTGGTTGCCCACCCTGTCTTGGCACCCACGCCAGCTTCTCTTGAGGGTATACTGAGGGTATACTGATAGGTGAAGATTGTGACTGTATGTTGCGGGGAGTGATGCTGCGGGATGTTTGGTGTGCATGTGGCCACAGCAGGGAGGGTGCAGGCTCGGCGCGCGGTTCATGGAGCAGCTGCTGGTGCTCATCATGAGGTGCTGGAAGACCCGTCGTCTGGAGGCCATGGGGCCCATGCGCGCCCTCAACTTCAGCATCACCGGCGTCATCGTCGGCATGCTGTGGTGGCAGGTGGGCCAGTCAGACACTCTGACACGGGCGGAGGACACTTCAGCCATGCTGTTCTTCATGATTGTGTGCCCTCCTCTCATGCATGCTGTCGAACGTATTGTGTACCAGTTGGGCCGCCATCACCGACATGCACATGCAGCGCCGCTGTGGTTGTTGCATTGACGGGCGTGGCGCCAGCGGGGCACGTTCAGAATGCTCAGAACAGCAACATGATTATCCGAATAGCTGCACAGTGCGTTGAGGCAGTCGGTACTGCATGCCAGTGCAGCACAAGGATGCAACAGCCAGCTGCGCGTGCAGTTGTTCCTGCTGCCTGCGATGATGTTCGGAGCTCTGTTCACATTTCCCAAGGAGATGAAGATGCTGGTGAAGGAGCGGTCCAGTGGCATGTACCATCTCGGAGCGTACTTCTTCTCTCGCACCGTCTCCCATCTCCCTCTGGACCTCCTGTACCCTTCCACCTTTGTGTTTTTGGTCTACTTCATGGGAGGCCTCCGCCTCACAGTGCGCCCTGCCTGCTTCTTGAATTGCATTATCAGCCGAGTTCCTTTCCATTCCAGTCATGTCAATAAAGTATGGTGTGGAGTTTTGATAGGCTTTGGCGCAGGCTGTGTTGCTACAGTGTCTGCTGCGACTGTGCATGCTCTGCGGGTCACTGCTGTGGTTGTGCAATGCAGTTCCAACATTTCATCGCACACTGGATGAGCGTGATGCTGGCGATGGTCACCGCGCAGAGCATCGGGCTGCTGCTGGGCGCCAGTGTGCCGCAGTTTGAGAAGGCGCAGGTGGTGGCCACGGTGGTCATCATCACACTCATGCTTGTGGGCGGATTCTTTGCACGCCACATCCCTCCTGCCCTCCAGTGGCTCAAGTGCGCTCCCCCCTCTAATGCCTGTGCCACATGAGTCTGCATCATCACATGCATCATGACATGCACACCACAACATTTCTATGTTTGGCAGTGGGCTGCCCCAGCAGCCTGCATGCAGAGCCTGCCGCGCACACTACAAACAGACTGATGCAGACTATTCTTTTCGAAAAAGGCGCTGCGTGCAGGTATTCTTCCTGTCAATATTGGGCATATTCTCTGATGTCGAAGGTTGAGTATCGAGGGCGCACTCTGATCGACTGCGGTCTGTCGGACAACAACCCTGACAACGACATCTCAAACACAAGTGACTGCGCACAGATCACAGACGTGGCGGCTGCACTGGGCCTGCCACGCAACCTGGAGGAGACGGCGGCGGCGGAGGTGGGCGCGCTGTTCGTCATCACCATTCTCGTGAGATACGTCACGTACCGAGTGCTGCTTGCTCGCACCCGCACGTAAGGCGTATGTAGTGCACGGCAGCATCGCGATGCAGGCGCTGCCGCAACTTCTTCTTTGCTTGTTGTTGTTGCCTGTGCTGTATTGTGACTGTTCACAACCCAAGCAACAGGAAAAGGAAAAGAGAAACGTTTGGGGAACTCATCCCAACAAAAGGGGCTGTGTTCCTGTCACGGTATATGATTGGTAGTTACTGGCACCCTTTGTATTTTTGACTGACACAGTTCAGTGCTCTTCAAGTTGTTCAATTTGTTTCAGTGCGTGCTGATGCTGGCTGATGGGCCAGCAGGCCAGGCCTGTAGACACGCTGGTTACGCTCGTGATGGTCGGTTTGGCAGCAGACTTGTCGGATACTGTTGTTCCTGGCCAGCGCATGGCTGAGGCGCGCAGCGCACACACCCAGCTGCCACCGTTGAGGGGCGTTGCTCGTGTCTGTGTGGCCAATGCAGGCCTGTTGCTGTACATCGAGGGTATATCCCAGGCAATGTTGTTGCAGGCTGGCGCTCGCGCAGATGCCGAGGGCAGCGCGCACGGCCTGCTCTTAGTTGTGTTGACCATTGGCTTAGTTTCCGGCAGTCGTAGAACTCCCAGATTTTTTCAGATCTCTGTTGTGGGGCGGGCAGGCGCCTCCTGGGCCGCGCGCCTGATGTCCGAATGTGACAAGGTCGCTGATCCTTCACAGGAGGGCAGCGCTGCAACTTTTCTAGTTTCTAGTCCCTGCTCCAGAATGCAATGCGCGAAGGTGGGCAGGCGCACTGGGGCAGGCTGCTGGATGCATGGCTGAAGAGAGGCAGAGCGGTAAGATGGTCTGGAGAGGGTGTCTACCAAGGCGTGCAGCAGGCTGCCCCCTGTGCCATCGCGCCCAATACATTTTTGGTATTCGCGCAGGAAGTCCTGACATTGTTTTTTAGTGCAGGGAATTGTGTGTTTGTAGGCTCGTTACAATTTTTGGTATTTAACTGCTGTAGTCGATATTATTTTGGCTGCTCATGTGCCTGGCCCTGTGGAGACTTGCTGTGCAAGTGTCTATGCCATCTTACAACCGCTTGCACGCGTTCTCACACTGCTTGGGCCTCATATCGGGCGATTTATGCGTGAGTCAGGAAATCTGGGCTTCAATACAAGTGCATTGCGATGAAGTTTTGCTTGGCGGGTACATGACAATGCGTCAATGCTCAGTTGTTATCACATAGAGACGTGTTCATCTGCCACATTTTTGTGTTGGGCCGCCTGGTTCATGTCCTGGTGAGGGCACCTGCCTGATTCCCTGGTTCAATAGACAGTGACAGGCTTATGCTACCACGTTTCGACTATGGTGGCGCGTGTGTAACATCCTGCCCCAGGCTCTGCTCGCAACACCTCTACTTGTAGCATGAAGCTGTATTTACTCCTTTGCACTTCATGATGCGTGTCTCGGCTGTGGTAGTTTTGAGTGTGATTCCTGGACAGGGCCAGTGAATATCTTTGGAATCAGGCAAGTTAGGAAGGTGGGCACGGTGCTTCTTTCCGCCGGGGGGCAGACTTGAAACTGCTCTGCAGAATGAACGAGGCACATCCCGCAAACACAATGGAGAGGACACCTCTATGCTCGTGTTGACAATGTTCGGTGACATGTACACAGGAGCTGTACTGCTCAGGTTTCAACTACTTTGCTTGTGGGAGAGTGCTGCCGTCCAAGATAATGCAAACACTCTACCACTGCGTTCGGTTCAGGGGCAATTGATGGTGAAAACAGCAATTGCAACGAGTAATTTTTGAAGAAAGGGTTGTTTGTCGATGTTATACGCTGCTGCACGCCGAAATGGCATCAAATGTGCAAGAAACTAAGATTCAGAACGAAACAACGCACAAAAACCACCACTTCACTCATCAAAAATACAATATTCGGGGAGTACGCCAAATACGGTTCGAGGTTCGACATCAGAGCCACAGTGGCATAACTCGCGTGCAGAGACCCTTTACGCACCCGGCTCAGCAGGTCGAAGTTAAGACCAGAGGCGGCTCTGGCGGGAACCGGGATTCAAACCCGGGACCCCTGCGTACAAGTTTGTCACGAAAGCAGGCTGTTGCTGAGTTTATGGCAGTCCCGAGACCGAGCAGACGTAGGAAGTCATCCCAGAAGTGATTTGGGTCAGGACACCCCTTTACAAGTGAGCAGAAAGCGCCGCACACCCCTCCTGCGCCGCTCCCATACAGCCATGCCCACAGAACAGGCAGTCGCGGCAGTCAAGCACAGTTGGACACGCCCAACCGGGTCCAGGCTGCCTTGCTGGAGAGGAGCGCGACGTCACATGCCAGACTGCTGGCAGTAAGAGCTCGTTAACGGGCTGCTAGGGGCGTGAGGGTGAGCACCCGCTCCAACGCCACTTCTCGGTGGCGGGGACAGCGGGTGCGCCCTACACCTCCATGCGAATGTCTTGCTAAGTGAACAACCTCCTGCTGTGCCATGTGATGGATGTACGTCTGTAACTTTACACCCCCTACACCTCCATGCCTTCAACCCCACGACCTCGAATGGCACAATGGCACCATCACGAAAGTCTTTCCCGGCAATCTTAGACAATATACGATAGAAATGACGCTGTTTGTCGGTTTCAGTGTCTCCAGCACACCGCACTCTTGTAAATGTACTGATCTGAGTTGGTGAAATGTTTTGTTTCAGCAGACATTTCGGCAAATTGTTTCAGCAGATTTCGCAGAAATCAGACATTTCGATCATGCAAAAGCATGAACCGTTGTTGACTACGCCACCATCACAAACGTCACATTACTGCTTAAACTCAGCTGCGGGCCCGTGAGCGTTAAAGTGCTTTTACCACGAGGTCCCGGGTTCGAACCCAGGTCCGGCCAGAGCCACCTCTCGTCTTTTCTTCGAGTTTCTGAGCCGGGTGCGTAAAGGATCTCTGGTGGTTTTCCCTTTAACGAATTGCATGAATTCCTCCACTGTGGCACTGAGGCCGAAGCTCATAATGAGTGGCGTAGTCCCCGAATAATTTATTTATTGCACACCACACATCGCAACTGTATCGATATTCATGGACATTCCTGTGCGTTCGGATGGATCGCACAGCATTCACCCGCTCCGCTGTGCCTGCCCGGTCACCGCGTGCTGCCACCCAGGGTTTTCAGGTTCCTTATGATCCTCCGCGGTCGCCACACCGCCACTAGCAGTCCATGCAGTCGAATCCATGCAAGGTGCCAATCTCTGTTGATTCGGGACCTGTGCATGACCTGCCTGGATGGCCCTGGATGCCCACTCAGCCGCTAGAAAGCTGAGTGTGCTCATATGCATGTTTACTGTGTGCCTGTGTGCAGAAACAATGCTGCAAGCCCAACACCATCACATGGCAGATTGCGCTCGACACCTGCTTGCCAGGGGCAACTCTCTGTCTGGATTTTATGCCCAAGTTATGAGTGACGTTCCGGGTTGTACCATTTTGTGTTGTACCCAGTTTCGACGTGATGTGGTGCCTCAGCTGCGCAAGGTTTGTCCAGCGCCTGGCAGGGAGCGCTTGTCGCCTAAGTAGGCGTCGGAATTACCATTTGCTGTCTGGGAAAGGTCTATCACATCATGCTGAACAGTGTCAGATCGTCTCTCGTACGAGCACTCCACGCGAGGGGCGCCTGTTTCCTTTCTCAGAGCAGTTCGATGTCAAGGGGTCACTCATGGGCTCCAGCCAGATAATAGAGGCTCTCAAGCCCTTGATAACAGATAACAGGCTGGAGAAGATTCAGGCGGTGGCATCTGCACGTCAATTCGATGTGGTGCCTGTGATCGAGTGCGACTCTTGAGCAAAGCGTTCATCAGTTGGCACCTGGGAACAAACGTCTGATGGTTTTCGCAATTCGTTTTTAATTACAGGCCTGCAGCGACATGAAGACTGGTAAGTGTGCAGGGGAGTCTATGACACTGGCAACATTGCTGCTGTGCTGAGGTCTGCTGACGGTGTGCTTCTTCCTATCCAAGCACCCAGCAGATGGTTCGTAAAATTCCAGTAAAGTGCAATGCATGTACGATAGAAGGCTATGGACGCATACTGTATCTACCTGTGGCATGTGGCAGGCGCTGACTTGATCTCTGAGTGTGCATCTTCACTTTTGATGGATGAGCGGCACTCGGCTAAGTTAAGCTTTCTCCATGCGCTACACAGGAAAAAGTGACGTCATGGTATTCAAGAACAAAATTATGTATTGCACTCAAGGATATCGTGCCCAATCTATATTGCAACCCGAGTGGTAGTGTACAGCGTTGAAGGCTTGTTCCAGAAAAAAAGTCTGCATCGACTCTCTGGCACCAAGTCTCCAGTGTGTTGGATGTGTGATCACATAGATCAGGAGGGCAGCCATGAGAGTATTACTTTCTCGGGTCCGTCTTTTTCCTCAACACTGAAATTCTCCTGCAGCGCTGGGATACGCGCAGCTGCACATAGTCACCAACAGCAGCAAGTACAAACGCAGCGCCCGCACCAGCCGTGGCTCAGAAAAGTGGGTTGATGTCGTACTCTGGCAAGACCCATTGCAGTGCATACAAGCGCTGAAGGCACAGGGCCGGGCTGTGTATGTCACAGACTTGTCAGATGGTGCAAAGCCCGTCATGGTATGCACCCGCTGTCGCATCGCTCTGCTTCTGGGGGATATTCACTGCATCAGCAGAATGGCAGTTCAGTTCAGATTTCGTAAACGATTGTAGATATGTACGGTTTGCAGCAGGCAGGGGCAACCATCAGCTCTGGTGGCTGCAGGGCCAACCGCAATGAGAAAGACACAGAAATAGCAAAAATTAGGCCATGAAACAGGTGTGAGTGGGCCCCAAGCCGCCACACCTCCCACTTAGTGTGCGGCAGCAGCACTGCAGGATGTGGACTGGACGCGGCCCTCTGCAATAGTGTTCGGCAACGAGAAGGCAGGCGTCTCCAGCGAAGCTGTTGCTGCATCAGACGGCAGCGTGATCGTCCCCACCTCTGGCTTTGCCCAGTCCCTGAACATCTCCGTGGCTGCGGCTGTGGTGCTCTTCGCCATCCAGCAGCACCGCATCCAGCACCGCGGCCAGCATGCCAACATGCTGCCACAAGAAGCCGAGATCCTCACAGCCATCATGATGCTACGAGACCGGGCACGCCCCCCTGCCTGCGTCCTCTTGGCGCGGGGCGCTGTCGTGGCCCCTGCAGTGCCAGCATGATCACGAGTGGTTCCTGCTACTCTCGCCAACAGTCAACTGCGACAGCGGCCTTGTGTTGTACCGTTGTATATGAATTTACTGTTTTGCTGTTGTGCATGGAAGTTACATTGCATGGGTGCTGCACAGATTGACCTCATCCCTCGCTTGCAAGAACTAGTGGGGGCGGTACATGCCGCACCACGCACAGAGCCCATCACACAACTACAATCAGCTGGATCTTGGTGTGGCTTCAATATCTTCTAATGGTGCTTTGATGTGGCCATCTCTGCTGCTCCTTCACTGAGCCCTTGTCAGACCAAAGGAAGGGCTGCACGCCACACCCCGGTTTTCGTGTTGGTGCTGAAAAGCAGTTTTTTTATATAGAAAATTCATCTTAATTTTGCGTATTTTGTACATGTAATCAAATCTTTACTTCATGTGAAGCGAGCAGTGTGCGCAGATGGTGAAGTGGGAGATCAGAAGTTGGAGTGCGGTGGAGCTGTTGCCTGCAAGCCAAGCCATGCGTCGTCACACGTCGCTTGGTTTGCAGCATGATGACTGGTCTTGCTGCCCAGTGGCTGTTACCAGGTCGTTGCCTTAGTGTGATCGCCGACTTCTTTGTAACTAGATTCTCTGGGGTGTCACTAGATTCTAGAGAAGCACATGAGTTGGATCTCATTCGCTCCATGTGTATTGTATTCATATCCCTCACCATGAAGTGCTACTTACAGCAATCAGCTGCAGATTCATTAACCAGCACTATGATTGCGTCGTGTCAATGCGGTGTGTCAGCATCGCTCTCCAACCCCCAATGCGGTGTGTCAGCATCGCTCTCCAACCCCCAATGCGGTGTGTCAGCATCGCTCTCCAACCCCCATCTTCCAACCCCAGGCATATCATGACAAGTACTCGCAGCACCTGCTTCAGGCTTGAAGAATGTAATGCAAAACAGCACATTAGCAGCAGATGTCGTTCAATCATGTATGGAACTGGAGTTGTCCTTCAGAGGACTGGCGCATATGTACTTGTGGCTACAGGTCACTCCGTCACTGACTCTAGCACACAAGAAAAGTCACACATACCCGTGGAAGCACTCAGGAGAAGAGCGCAAGATTCCACAGGTCAGGCGCTTTAACTCTCGTTGATACCAAATCTGTCCCAAGCATGCACTGCTTCGCAGATTTCGGCAGTCATTCAGGCGGTGCTGCAGACAAGCCGTGCTATTGTTCGTGACCAGTGTGTACTTTTCTGACAAGGGATCATGCTGACAATTCTCTCTCATTTTGCTAGCAAGCAGGTACATACAAGAAGAGCCACCTTTGCTTGTCGACGTTGGGTGAAAGTTAGAACAGCAGCAAGGTCCCCGGATGCCGCTCAGGCTGAACACTGGCAGCGAAGTGTAAATGAGAAAGCTGGTGGTGACGAGAATGCTCTGTCGAGCGAGTTTACGTCGACTAAACGTGTTTTGTTGGCATCCAGATGGGAGTCAGTTCTGTCACTGTGCTTGTTGGTGCTGGCTGGCAGCACAACGATCATGTGTCCAGCTGCACATGCTAGCATCGGAGACGCAGTTGCAAGTAGCTTAAGACAGATTGCCCCGGACTGGGTAGTAGTGACCGTGTTGGCAAGCCTACCTGTAGTTGAATTGCGGGGAGCGATTCCAGTTGGGATCGCGTTGTTAGGGTTGCCGCCATGGCTGGTGTACATTTGTGCCGTAGCTGGCAATACTATTATAGTTCCTCTCATCCTACTGGCCCTGCCACCTCTTCTACGACTCTCAGAAAGCGTCCCAGCGCTTTCCAGGACATTGAATGCATTTCTTGGGCGGGCACAAAAACAGACTGAGAAGTGGGAGAGTGGAGATCTGTTCTGGGTGTTGGCTTGGTTTGTAGCAGTGCCATTACCAGGAACAGGCGCGTGGAGCGGATCTTTCGTTGCGTTTGTCTTGGGACTGCCATTTTCTGCTGGGGTGTTGGCAAACTTTGCCGGGGTCTGCTGTGCGGGTGTTCTTGTAACTGGTCTGGTGTGCACGGGGTGGACAGGTTTTTGGTCAGCTGTCATCATCCTCCTAGTTTTACCCTTCGCTCGCTTCTTGTTGAGGAGCATGAGTGCAGATCCCAGGTGACGGCACTGTTAATGCCAAAGCTGTATCGTGTTGCATAGTGGACAGGTGATTTTACGTTATTTTGGCAATTGTAATCAAGCAAGAATTCTGTAGCTCCTGAGTCAGCCTGCCTTGTGAAGCACTTCTTGCTGGGAATCCCCAATTCTGGGCAGACCCTCACATCGGCACTGCTTGCATGGTTGCGGCAGTAGCGACGTGCATTCACATCCTACTCGTGGCAACATATGTGTGCATGTGACGTTGCGTGCTCTGGAACTATCCTCATGTAGAGACGATAGAAGTGACGGGTGATCCGTCCTGCAGCAGTGATGGCCCCACTCTCGATTGCGACACAACAGCTGCACATACACCCTCTCTCACGGCAGCGTGCACTCCTCAGTTACAACTAGGTAACAATTAGAACGGGGGTTTCAGAGATATGCACTATATCCGTCGTGATCGAGCCCATCAGCCACTCCTGCACGTCACCGGTGGTGCCGCTGGACACCACCAAGGCCGCAGCATTCAGATGCTGTGCATGCTTGCAGATAGCACTCGCCACTGCTTGCACTGACCCCACTGAGTCTTCAGCGACCACATGCACCGACAGTGACACGCTCCCTGCATGTCAGCACCCAAGTGTGGCGTAGGAAATCGCATGAGCCACTACGGCTGACCAGGCACACGCACACGGGCCATCCTGTAAGCAAGCATTCACACAATGTTTTTTACCGTAGCAGCCAGAACTTTCAACAGCAGCAGCAGTAGGGGGGGGCGCGCACCATCAGAGGGCATCAGCGCATGCAACCTCTGGCCCAGCTTGGTGTGTTTTCTATGTTGCAGCTGCTGCAGCTTGCTCTCTGAGAGAGTCGTCTGAGGGCCAAGCAGAGCCTCTGCGTACGCCTGCAGGCCATGAGGGCGCGCCATGGTCGGCAGCACATGCAGAGCATGCACTCTGTCCCCAGGCCTTGCGACATTGTTCAGCGTCCACCTGCAGAGCTTCTCCCCGGTGGTGGATGCGTCCACGGCAATCACCAGGTTCCTGGCCACTTCATGACGCTGCACGTGCTGGTGCCTGCGGGCCTGCACGGCAGCCTGCTGTTGACATGCCCTGCGCTGCACAGCTAGGAGGTGTGCAGCAGGCCCCACAGGCTCCCTAAGAAGCCTGGGCTGGAACTCACTACACTCCTTTTAAGTTTAGCCATAGTTTGTGCAACAGCCTGAGTGTGCCGCTGACAGTTTTACTTGTGTTAACAGCGGTGCTGTGGGGGCGCAGCCGCGGAGCACACCTCACCGCGGGGGCCGTGCAGCACCACCACCGGCCGCTTGCACGAGTGGGTTAGATAATTAGTCGTTGACCCCAGCAAGAACTCTGTGAGCATGCTCTTGCGGTGCGCACTCACGATCACGGCCGCTGCAGCCTTGTCCTCCGCAATCTCACAGATTCTTTCCCCTGTAACGTGGCGCAGCACTGCTCACAGCATTCTCTGGACTTTCTGAACAGCACCGCACAGCTAGGTTCTATGCCACCCCTACAGATGCTGTGTGCAGGTCCTTGTGTGGCGGTGCAGTACTCTGCCACACCTGAGCGACAGTTCATGGACAAGAACCCAAATTGATGGACACAACATGCATAAAATTCCCCTCTTCACACAACAATGTATCCGCACACGGCGGCACAATAGAATGCACCAGCAGGAGGGCATCACTGCGCAGCACACCTGTGCCAGCATCATAGCGCGAGCCATCTTGAAATAAACAATGAAACTCGTGCTGTACCTGCAGTCAAACAGCTATATAGCCACTGTTATTGACAATCTGGCTTGGAGACTAGCCCAAGGCGGTAAATCAGCTGCCGTTTCCACCAGGGCCGCGTAGCTCATAGTGTGAACGTGCACACTGTGTCAATGAAAGTGTGCGCACCCCAGCAGCAGCCATTCTGTCACTATACAGCTCTGCAAGCTTGGATCTGCACAGAAATATAGAGTTACCGGAACCCGTTGTTGTGAGGCACATGTGCAGCTCAGTAAGTATGCCCAGTGTGCGCGCCTGACTCGTTCTGCCTTGATCTCCTGCATTGGATTCATGGGAGTGTTTTGAAACTTCATGTACGCTGTGGAGTGGTCTGGACCGATGACATTCGGAGTTTGCCTTCCCACTATGTGCACCACATGCACTATGTCCCCGTCTCTGGGTCTGCAAATATTGGCTATCGTCCAATCTACTGCGTAACGAGAGTCCTGCAAGGAAGGTAGTGCTCATATTCTTGCTGCGTATTGGTTCCATGTGCAAGTCACAAGAACAGGCCTGAAGAGGAGGGTATGGACTGCATTTGCTGTCTGACCACAGCACGACGGCACCCCTAGGCCCCATGATCCAGCAATAAAGAACTGAAACGAACCTTGGACCTGTCTACTGCGAGAATCAAGTTTCTCGGGCCGCGCGTATCAATATTGTCCGCAGTTGAAACGCCACTACCTGCTCCTAGAGAATAAAATCTTGAGTAATGTCTACAATGATGCGTCCAATCTGTGAATAGTCCAGGATATCGACGGTATTGACGTTGTGAAGGACAGAAACCCATGTTCAATGCCTTCTGGCACATGTTGTGCATGGTTGGTACACTCTTGCCAGCCAAGGCACGCACTATCTCGTGCGCAAACGACGATGCAAGCAACATTTTGATCCTGACTCTGCCTTTATTGCCCCGTGTGTAGGCGTGTGCTTCACGTTGCCATAAGGCGATTCATATGCATCTCAATGTCATGCTTGGTATAACTGCAGATACAACATCGGCAGCTGATGAAGATGGGCATTAACGGCAAAAACAGAAGCCAGTGTTCATGACTGATGATGATTGTTGTCAAACTCCGAAATGAACTATGGACTTCTATTCACATCGTTCGCGTTTTGGGCGCAGCTCACATTTCGGAGTTTCGGACACACACGCACGTGCATTTTCCTGCCACATCATTTGTGCTACGGCAACGTGTGACATGTCGACAGCATATACACGAATGACAGAATCGAAATAAATGATGACGTGTCGCTGTTCTGCTGTAGATGCTGCGAAAAACATTGTTCTGCGGCCAGAAGTCTTCACCTCTTCGCAAAGTGGCCGCATCGACCTGGCATCTAGTACACAGACATCCGTTTACCGAAGCTTAAGACACACTAGTTGACTGTCATGCTCTCCCTGTTTGGGGCCAGCCGTTGCCCGCAACGGCAGGTGAGTGCCAACTCCTTCAACCCCAATGATGGCCGCATCATCATGCCTGGGCAGGACAGAAACCGTACCCAGCCTGGGCGCATCATCATGCCTGGACAGATGCAGCAGCCGTCGAGTTCAAACACGCAGACAGGGTCCGGGAACTTCGCAAGCATTGGCCAGGAAGTGGCTGGCAACGCCATTCCAGCACCTCCCAGGAACTTCAGGCCTCCGACGGGTGTGCTTCCAATTGTTTTCTCCCCTAAAAGCTGACATAGCGTCATATTGGCTCTGTATGCACTTGTTGTCCCCAATCGTAGCGTTGGCTGCACAGCTATACATGCAACCTCACCGAAGCAGTATGTGCAGGCTTCATGAATGAGGATGGCCCTGAGCACGATATTTACTCTGGAAAGTCCACAGATGAACTTGTTATGATGTTGAAGACGAGGAGTGACCACTGGTTCAACCTTGCAAAGGTGTTCCCCAAGCTGTACAATGCTGGTTTTGACAGAGTTACCTTGGAGGAGATCACCAACGTGGACCCAGCCCGTCAGAACGTCTGGAATGTTGCAGCAGAGGTCTATCATTCCTTAAAGGTGAGCTGAATCCTCCAAGGGCACCCTCTGGCGAGTACACCGTCACACCCGATGCTGCTTTGCAACGAACTCACTGTCAGTTTTTTGGAATACAGTACAATGTGACTTCCCTGTAGGAGGAGCTGACCGCCGAACAAAGGTCGTTCTTCGAGCACGAAGAGAGCAGCCCCGACTGTTTGATAGAGCTGCGGTTTCTGGACTCGCAGCGTCGTGTAGAGGGTGCGCGGTACATTGCAGACCAGCAGCTGTCAGACGAGATGGCCACCGTCCTTGCACGGTCCATCAAAGAGCAGCAGAGGCGGGGGGACGCGGCGGCTGGCTTCTCTGCCGCTGCTGGTGACTGCCTGGCATTCAAGTACTATCGGGACGCCCAGGAGTGCCGCAACATCAGGGAACGGCTGCAAAACATAGGTGCAGCTCCTTGTCTCATGTATTTTCACCCTGCAGGCCACCCCTCCGTCACATTTGTGTGGCCCACATGTGAAGAGCTGCACACTTGCTGTTCATTGTTGCAGGTGGGAACAGCAGAAAGCTCTCAATCTTGAAGTGTTCGTATCTGTTTGCTCTTGAGCGATTTCCAGTCACAACATGTCTCCAGCCATGGTCCAATCTGCTCACAGTGTTGGCGCTGTTGCAGAAAGGGGCATGGGAGTGGCTGTCACAGACAGCGCACGTCACACTCTTCAAGAGCTCGAGGCGGCGCCTGAGAACAAGCTGCCAAGCATGGAGACTGCCGTTGCAACCCTAGAAGTGGCCCGCACACAAAAGGAGGAGACAGGGGCCCGCCCAGTGCCTGTGCTAGGGGCTTATGGCCAAGTGTCACCACTTGTGTGCTGCTTTTACCTCTCAGCATTGCAACATCTGTCTGCTTTCTGTCCTCTCACACTGCTTCGTTGCCAAAGTGACCAGCCAGAGGCTTGCTAGTCCGTGCTTGAGGAGCCACATGGGCAAGAATCTATATCAACAGCAGTGTGTTCTGACATCGAGTTCACGATGTGCAGGAGATTGAGGGCCTGTGCCAGCTGCAAGGCAGAGGCATGTTTCAGATTGTCACGCTGCTTTCCCAGATGCAGGAAATTGTTGTGTTGCCGAGGTGGAATGTGCTGGCGCTGACCACGAAGCCTGCTGTCCTCACCATTGAGGAGGTTTCGGAAGTCCCTGAAGTTGCGATGGGGAAGACGACGACGTACAAGGGCCCCGGGCTCTTGGTTGTGGACGCCGCTGACACGAAGATCAAGCCATCCAGGTTCTACCTGGAGGACCGCAGTGGCAAGTTGCAGTTGGTGCCAGGGTCAGAAGTGCAACACCCGCTTGCTAGAGCGGTAATAGTGTGCTTGCCGCCCAGAGGAAATCTGGCATCCATTTCTCCTGATGCCTTTGACTTGTAGAGCGCAGCAAGCAGTCAAATCTCTGGGGAAGGCGCAGTAGGGGGCGTTTCTGGCCGTGTGGACATTTTGCACAAAGGCATGAAACTCTGTGAATGGGTGGTCTGCAAGCATGCCCTCCCATTCTCAGCCCCTGAGCGTGTTCATTGCACTTCCAGATTGCACCACGACTTGCAGTTGTTTCTAGCGGCAATATCATTCCATCAGCATTTCGTGGTGAACCCTTGATTGTCACCTCATGCGAACCACTGCCAAATGATACTGACTGCTTACAATAGATGGTGCATACCCCGCAGCAACATTTCAATCAACTTCCAACGCGGGGGGATGTACTGCCCATCCTCCGTGACCATGCCGTGGCCATCCATCTGCACTGCCCAGTAGTAGTACACTCTATTAACTTCGTCTGGGCTACCTGAAACGACGTTCCCATACGTATCACGAACACAGTTGATCTGCTGCACGCTGAAGTGCAGAATCACAACTGGGTGGTCGTCAAGCATCTTCATATCTATCATGTCTACATCAGAATACTCCAAAATTGTCGAGTCTGTGATCTGCCCCTGTGCGACGGTGGCCTTGTAGATGCCTGCAAACCGCTCCAGCATTGCATCTGAGCAGTACTCTGACAAGCTATCGCTCGATCCCTCCAAGTACGCCTGCATGTGCGAGAGCGCATTGTGTACAGACATCTGCTGTGCGTTAACACGTGCCATGCGCGCGGAAACAATGCACAGCAGGCCAAACACTTGCGGGGCGTGCCACCCTTGGGGTACCTCACATGCCTGCTGCAAGAGATGCAGCACCCTCAGTGCCACTGCCGGCTGCACTGCATGCATGCACATGCCCGCAGCAATGTCGCACCTTAATAACCACAGGGACATCCCGTTTAATGGCCCGCAAGAAGGAGGGCATGTCAAAGGAGGGGTGGCGCATGCGGATCTCCCTGAGGGAGCGCGCCGTCTCAGTCTCCGCCATGAGCCTCTCGCCCATCTCACTCACGCGGTTCACCACCTCGCTGTCACCTGACTCCAGCTTTTCCTTCACGCTCGCGTACCCATCCGCAACAGACTGCATGGCCTGCGTCTCCCTCAATGCTGCGATGCGCCGCGCAAGCGCCGTGTTCCCCAGCCGCTCCTGAAGCTTTTCAACCCACGACTGCGGCACTTCCTGCACGCCACGCCCCTGCTCAAGGCTGCGCTGGCCTTCGTTCAGAACAATCGTTTTCTACCCTCGTCTCACGCATGCAGCTAGGCCATGCTGTAGATGCAAGGCGCCACGCACAGTGTGTAGGCATTGTGTAGAGAAGAAGCAACTTTTCAGTGTCCAAAAAGAGACCCTGTGTACAGGAGAGTGGGTGCACCTACTCCTTTTGCACAGGCCATGTGTCTGCAGCAGTGCGGATGCTGCAGGCATGCAGACCTGAGCAATTACATGCTGTAGCAGGTGTCGTGTAATGAATATCTCCATTCGCATCGGGACTGTGGACCAGGCCGGTAGCAGCAGCGGTGCTGCAAGAGGGTAACAGGCACCCCGTGATGGCCCAGCAACGGAAGGCGTGAAGAAGCAGCGTGCCTGCACTACTAGGTCCGATGGCCCCTCCCCAACCTTGATCTCTCGAGCATTGACGTCTGTGCGCCTCTTCATTACACTTGGCGTTTCCCATTCTGGAAGGACTGCTCTGGCTACCTCACTGCGCAGCTGCTCCACTATGCTGTGCTTGCTGCCACCTTTGTCTGTCCCACTCGACTCGTTTCCCTCACTGGCACCAGAACTAGATCCCTGGCCATGCTCGCCATCTGTTTGGCTCCTTCTCCGAGTGAAGCTGGACCCCACTTGCTTAACTGTATCTGCCCAGCTTGAGCCTGCATACACAGCTCGATCTGTCGCGATCGAAGGAATGCAGCTGGCTAAGAATACGTAGTGACAAGAAGTTAAGTCCTGGACCAGCTGTAGCACCTGTCGATCTCGTCTCGCTATCTGTGCCGGACAGGCCAAGCCTCCGTGCCATCTCTGCTGCCACCTCACTGGACAGCTTTACAGTCTCCTGTGCAACATCCTTAAAGCTTCGTTGCGACTTATGGGCACTATTGCCATCTGTGTCTGCCATCCGTTGGTCGGTATTCTGCTGTTGGTCTCCAGCACTCTCTCTGGCTGTGCCGTCTGGAGGCTTGCTAGTGGTTGAGGATGAAGTATCAGTGGCCCCACTTTCCTGCACAAACAAGACAATTATACACCTTCAACATTCGCCGATGCACAAGATGGGCATCCAGTTAGGTAGAGAGTGCCTTGTTTCCGGAGTTCGGCTGCGCGGTTCCAAACCACCTGCATATGGCTGTGAACTGAGACCGAGGGCACTCAGGACAGGAAATAGAGTCAATGAAGTGGATGGGGTGACTTGCCTGCACGGTGCGCACGAGCTCCGTTTGTATGAACCATGTACTGGAAGTTGGAACGGCTGCAGCTCGGAGAACAACCGCCCCGCACACTTCATGGTTCGTGACCCCATCCGTTAACCTTGACGGCTGATGCTTTAGCACATCTCTTCGAACAGCCAGTGCATCATGCGTTACACATTCTGCGAACCTGTGGCTTGAACAACCTGTGCAAACTCTTGCGCAACGCATACATCACGACTACATCAAGGTTGCTTCCATGAATTCCGCACCTATTGCTCACTAGCCTGCAGCTGCAGTCTGTGTTGGTTGCACACACGCATATGAAGGCGCGCATATGAAGGGATACATGCATGGTTCCGGCAAGGCTCGCCTGATATCAGCTGATTGATACCACGTGCATGCTGAAAGGATCATGACAAGAACTCGCAACAGACTAAAACGAGATGAAGAGGAGCTGGGCTCATCAGGCCAGGCACACGCCAGCTTGTGCGCATGTGTGACTTGCGATACTTTCACTGCCAGCCACGCTGGTCCGAATGCCATCACGAGCAGGCCCTATAGTCTGGAACTGCTGCAAGCCTTCTAATCCTCGCTTAAACTGTTGTTACGCGCAATTCCTGTGTCTCCGTCGGGCCAGAGCCTTGCCTACTATGGACCACAACAGTGGCCAGGACACATTGAAGCCAGCCTCAGCCGCACCAACGTGTGCTGGAACACCAAACGTTTCGAGCGTCATCGATCTTCTCCATCTGGTAGAAAACTTGAAGGTGGGACACCAGTGACCCGCCAGCCCGATGTACCACAGTCACATGCGCACTCACTGCGGCAAAGCACAGGTTCAAACTGCCAGAGATAATCCCAGGCTGTCTCTCAGCTTGACTTAAACAGGTCGAAAAGTTTTGCAGAAGCAGCCGCGGACAGGATGGGTCTACAGGGGTGTGGAGAAGCCAGAGAGCATTGCTGACCACATGTACCGCATGGCTGTGCTAGCGATGACGGTTGCTGGCACAAAGTATGACCAGAGCAGAGTCGTAAAAATGGCTGTAGTACATGATATTGCAGAGGCTATTGTGGGGGACATCACCCCTGTAGATGGTGTTAGTGAGAACGAGAAGTACTCCAGAGAACTTGCAGCACTCAAGGAGATACAAGCCATGCTTGGGACGGGAACAGCTGTTGCACAAGAAGTTGGAGAGCTTTGGTGTGCACTTTCTGCATTCATGCTGGTCTGTGCATATCCTGTCCCTTGCTGCAACGTGTTTGTTGGCTTGCAGTGCTCAGCAGGGGTATCGTTATTGACAACTTGTCAGCCACTGCCCAAAAAAAATAATTAAATTCGTTGGAGTCAGCCAAAATGAAATATTTTTGGTGCAGAATCGGCCAAGCGGCTGACAGAAATAAATAGTTTGAGTGGAGAATCAGCAAGTGGCTGAAAATCCTTTGCGGTCTTGGGAGATATAAACTAAGCGGCAAGTGGCTGAAAAATTTTAATCCTTTTCACGTCAAAATCAGCGGGTGCCTGACAAAAAAGTTTTGGTTTGTGGGCGTTGTCAGCAAGAATTGCAATTGTAATCTGCGAGCGTAGCGAGTACCCCGAGCGTAGCGAGTACCCCGAGCGTGTTGTGGGGCGGGGGGCCAGTGGAGTCTGCTTGGGGAGTGGATGAAGCTGTGCCATATTCATCTTGTGATGGCCGGGGGGGCAGTGGAGCATGAGCGTGCGTGCTCGCAGATGAACTGCATGAAGTGCAAGCTTCGAAACAAGTTGAGCACATTTCTAGCTTCATCCTTTCGTGTTCGTGTGCAGAAGCTGTACGATGCATTTTCGTTGCTATTTGACAGAGCATGCGCTGTGTTCGAAGCGACAGAGACATATGACCAATGTGTGATGTACCTACCGAATTCTGCAAAGCACATAACACAAGCTTTTGCTACTACATAACTTCCTGTCTATGCTGAGGTGTGAATCGAAGGGTGACACATTGCTGTTTTAATTAACGTAACCCCAAATTTGCGCCCAAAATGCACGATAAACACGATTGTCTTGAAACATTGACCGATACACTTCTTGTTCTCAACGTAATCCGTCAGCGAGATTCGCTGACAAAATTAGTTATGAATCGGCACCAGGCAGCGAGTCCGCTGACAAAATTAGATGCTTTTGAGAGATAATCAGCCAGTGGCTGATTTTTGACAAATAATGTGTGGAACTTAAAGATACCCCTAGTGCTCAGGCCGAAAGCACCTATGTCCTTACAGGGCAGAGTACGAGGCTGGGGAAACGGATGAAGCCAAGCTCTGTAAAGATTTTGATAAAATAGAAATGATCCTTCAAGCATTCGAGTACGAGAGCAGCCAGGGAAAGAACCTCCAGGAGTTCTTTGACTCCACAGCTGGGAAATGGAGGACACCATATGGGTACGGATACTGCTTGTGATGCGACCAGATGTATCAGTCGTTTCCACAAGTCGAATCCTTCGTTCGGGCTCAGAGCAAAAAATGGCTCAATTGCTTTTCTGGAATATTAGAAGATTGCTTTTTCCTGGAAGCGGAGCTGGAAGATTGCTGTTCTGGAATAAGAGCAGAAGCTCCTGTTGTGTGTGCAGAGATGCACTAGCGAAGGAGGTGGTCAAAAGGAGAGAACAGGCGTCGAACAGGCAACAGTGAAGAGCAGTGCATGTTTTGTGCAACCGGAACCGCTTTACAGATGCACGATTTCAACTACCTGAAGCTGGAGCATGCACGCAGCTAGCACCCAGCCGAATGCTGAGCAAATCTCCAGCTGCACGCAGAAATCTCCATATCGCTGTAGCTTTGCAGCAACCTCAAGGCACGCTGCTAGTTTCTGTTCAAGTGAATGTTGGGGTGAGGCGAAATGGTTCGATGTTGGTGCCTGGACGAACGTCAGAGAGGTCAGGTACCCAAACGTACTGCATATTCGGTGCAGGACGAGCCTTGAACACCAAGGTTTCCCTGTACTTCTTTATGTCGGCAGCCTCTTGTGCCTGCATGAGAGATCATGAGATGGGAGTGTTCGACATCTCTGTGACGATGCATAATTGCACAGGTGGGCATTGTAACTGAACCCAGAAATACGATGCATTCTGTGATTGCAGCACCGGTTGCAGTGAAAGGCTCTGCACCTTTTTGCGCCTTTCTGCGAGCTTTTCTTTCCTCCTCTGCTGCTCTTCCCGCGCCAGTTTCTCTGGGAAAACGTATTCCACATACCGCTGGTGGCGCTTTGGCGACTCTAGATTGAAAGGGGCGGGCTCCGTGGGGGACTTAGGGGGCGTGCTCGGGGACCTGGGTGTTCGGCACCTCACCCTCTGCATCAGTCATAGTGCGTCAGTTCAAGCCAAGCCATTGAGAAAGTTTGTTACAGCATGCGTGTGTAGGATTCTGCCATGTGTACAACGCTCTCTGTCCATGTCGTTCATCTGAACCTGTTCTCTGTCCATGCGTTGTGAACAAGCTGGTTTCTGGCTGCCGTTACCACCCAGGTGCAGCCGCTGTTTGCGTCCTTAGAATCAATCACACCATGTATGTGTTGCCTTTGCGATCAAGTATTGACAAGCCCACATTGCCACTTCAGTGAGTTCTAAATCCACGTCCTGAAGCGATCTGCAGGCAGCAGGATGATTCCTGGTTGACGCATACCAGTGGCGAATAAGGCCTCGCTTTAAACTGACGCCTGTCCCGTGCCTCAGCTTCTTCTTTCTGCCTGACTAGCTGCATCTTGATTTGATGTTGCTCGTGTTGGTGAACACATACAAGGTTGAATGGCTTCACTCGGGTAGGCTTCGGTTCACATGACCTTGGTCTCGGCATCAATTGTCCAGGTTGCGGGCTTCCCTCTTGCATCCTGGGTGTGTACTGAGACTGCGAGGAAGATGTCCATGAGCATGATGCAACACTCTGATGTTAATCTTCCAGCAGCACATAATGCGAGCAAATTACCTGGCAATGGCTGAAAGACGGTGAAACATCTGAGCGCCGGGGCGAGCATCGCTCGTCTGTGGCCAATCTGAACGGTGAGCACTTGGTGAGGTTTGGAGATGTCCGGCCCCCGGAATTACGACTGACTGTTTGCCCACTGCACGTACAAAACCTATACCTCAGCAATTCACTTGCTGGTTATGCCACGTATGACCGAAAATCGAGTCAGTGGCGTGCCAAAGAGCACTCGCGCCATGATGACTCAAACGAAACTTACCGATCTCGTCTGGATGCCCGACCTGTATGCCCCCGTGTCATAGCTAATGCGTCTTGTAGCATTGTTTGGGCGTAGAGCAAGCCACTGCCAGCCGGCATGATGTCCTCGGAAGCGCTCTTCGCATCCTCTTCATCAGATTGACGTGAAAAGTCTACCTCTGTATACGAAGACACCTCCAACATCGCTGAAAAGAAGAGCAGGACGTGCAGACAGCTTCAGGTGCGGGATATACGCGGTGTGTTCTCCGACTGGGCCAGGAACCAAAAACCGGCCAGCTGGAGACATACACACCTGTGTGAGGAATGTTCAAGTGGAGAAGGTGCGAGAGCGCGAGGTTCATGTGTTTGTATGTGCCATTGCAGGAACATCTGATGCATTGACATGCTGTAGCGATATCGACTGACCTGCATGCACGCGATGATGAGAATATCTGCGCACACATAATATTTTCCACAAGAGTAAGCACAAAAGGTCACTACTCTGTTATCTGATCACTGCTCTGTTACCTAGCCACTGCTCTGTTACCTGATGAGAGAGCGACGACGCTTTCTACGCTTTGCTATATGAATGCCCGTCGTATCAAGCGCTAAAATTCGCCATGGAGGCACTGTGTTCTTCAAGCTGCAGATATGCTGGACATGATGGTCAGCTTATGGTCTGTTGTCTATCTTCATTTCTGCTGTTGCGATGTGCGAACAGTTTGTTCGCTATTTTGTGCACGCATTGCGGTTTATGCTACAAGATAGCACCATGCGCGAAGATGGTAATGAGTTGTGTGCTTGGTGAACAGGTGTTTCCAAACGGATCGCTGCAGTTTCTGTGTGCGAATGGCCATGTGCCAGGTTCGTGCTGTGGTGAAAAACCAACAGCATGGGAAGGGGAGGATGTCATTGGGGCATCGTTGTCGGAGAAAGGCTCCTCAACAATTGTTCATATTCATCACTGCCCAAGAAAGATGAAGGGTGGAAAGTCAGTTCGGCAACTGAAGAAAGCTGGGCCATTTCACAACAGTGACCTACACCAAGCAAAGCAACTCACTCAAGAGATTAGAAATGCAAACAGTCGTCTCGGTGAACTCAAAGTTGGTGGGGAAACAGTTTTCGCAGTGGTACGAATCATGCATGCATCTGCCAGTCATGCACCAAAACAGTCTCATTCTCATCATTCGACATGTACAGGTGAACCCTCACTCTGGGCGAGGCAAGTGCGTCAGATGATTCCTTACCTGCGGTTTCTGCCCATATGGCCATCTTGAGCGTCAGTGCCTACCAGGCACATGCAAGCGTGCACATTTCCAGCGGGGGCTGCATTTTCACCCGAGGCTGGGGCTGTGCATTTGGAGAAACGTCCCTTGTAATAACTAGGCCTGCTGTGCAGGGCAGTGCAGATCTGGGACGAAGCACAGGTACTACTGCAGGCGGCAGGCGTACGGTGCGAGAGCATTCTGACCACGCACTCAGGGCATGCAATGGAGCACGTAGCCTCCATGAACCTGGAAGACTTTGCATGCATTGTTGTAGTGGGGGGCGATGGATCAGTGCATGAGATCCTGCAGGTGCGCAGCTCCCCACACCGATGCAGTGACAGCCGCAGCAACAAGTTCTGCTGCCATGCAGCGTCCGCGATTTGCCACGGTAAAGCATGAGTATGCAGCGCGAATGGCAGGACAAGTAGCATTGGGGTGTGACATACAGGGGTTACGCCAGCATTTGTCAATGCCAAAATCGTTCACAACACCGATTTGCCACATACCGGCTGGCAGCGGCAATGGTTTGTCTGCGACGTTTGGGCTGTGGAACCCTGTCACTGCCATCCATGCTCTTGTGAAGGGTACGGTGCAGGCCATCGATGCTGCGTCGGTGTTCCTTGCATCAGAAAGTGTCCCTCGTTTGTCAATTCTATCAATTCAGTATGGCTTGCTCTCAGATCTTGACCTGGGCACCGAGCATCTACGCAAGGGGCTGGGAGGGGAGCGCTTCACATATGGTGCCGTCAGGGAAGTGATCAAGTGGCGCAAGCACAAGGCGAACATTGCTTTCTTCAAGGAGCCAGCAGCTGAAGTCGACTTGGAGGGCAGGGGCACAGGGTGCGATCAGCTTGGTGTGTGCAAAAGTGTCCTACAGAACTGAGTTACTTCAAGCGTGTAAAGGCATAGAGTGGGGAGTGCGGCACAAGCCTCAAACTGAGAGCATAAAGTCGTGGCATGTTTTGCATACCTGTATTGTACTCTAGCACACTGTAGGGGCTAGCCACTAATGACAGCTCAAGCAGCATGCCGTTTCTTTCAGCTGCACGCGCGTGCACGCACACCAGATGCACGCGACACTCGCGCATTTGACAGGCTGTCTGTAACGTGGTGTCTCGTGAAGGTTGTTGGAGTGTCCGCAGCTCGCAGAACTGCAGGACAGGGCGGCGTTCAATGATCCGAGCACGTGGCCTGATGGATGGACTGTTCAGCACAGGGACTCTATCCGGTACCTCAACTTGGCAGGGCCAGCCTGGGCTACTTTGGATGCTAAGCTGAATCCTTGGGCCCAGACTGCGGACGGTCTTTGGGAGTTTGCATGGGACAAGTGTGAGAGCCGGTTCCAGATGCTCAGGGTGTGGCCTGCCGAACTTCATGCTCTGTTCTTTCGACCCACTTGTTTGCATACGCAGAACCCCCCCCCCCCCCTTCTGGTTTTTGTGGAATTCAATCGATGAATTCTTGGGTTTCTGCGAAGGTTTAGGGCATGGAAGGTTGAGACACGTGGAATCATGAACCGTGATTGACCACACCATCACCTCACATGTGACATCACTGCACTCACCGCATATAGCATCTGCATCCACACTCAGGGACATTTCTGTGCCTTCAGAGCACCCACCCGCTCAGCTGTTCCTGCCCAGTCAGCATGCATCCCACCCAGGGGGTTTCAGGTCCCTTGTGACGCTTCAGGGCCGCCATACCATCACTGGCAATCTAGGCAGAATGTAGATCCCATCTAGTGGGGCATTCATGCATGGTTGCAGTGATGGTGCAGCCCCCAATGGCGCCCTCAGCCACTAGAAAGCTGAGTGCGTTCATGTTCTCAGTCTCATGTAAGCCCGTGTTAGCGAGAGCAGAAATCCATCCGAGGCATGCTGAACATCTAGTATGCATATTCGACGTTACTTCTTTCACAGGGATGCCGTATGCAGATGATCTTGGCGACCCAAGCAGGAAACCATGACAAATCGCCACTGTTCGACATGGAACGCGTATCGGCTTTCGTAATTGAACCGTTGGACGACACATCATACCTCACCGTGGACGGAGAGGGGGTAGAACTTGGGAGAATGTCCCTTGAAGTGCACCGGAAGCTGGTGAGTTTCGTGCATGCACAGTAGGTGCAGCTGTGAAGTGATAACTCGGGTTGCAGAATCTTGCTACTGTTGCTTGTTCCACTGGTGTTGTAGATCGTGGTCTGTGGTTGCGAATCAGTAGGCAGTATCTGAGTTGTGCCCTGGCTCGTGGTCGTGGCATTGTGTTTCGTCATGATTATCGCAGTTTGGCTAAGAGTGCTGGGAAAGACTTTCGTGATGGTGCTGTTGTGCTATTCGAGTGAAGTGGTGGATGTTTTGTGTTAGTTGATTTTGGCTAGTTGGGTTTATGCCTATTTACTACCTTTCCGGTTTGTAAAAGACGATAACTCGGGTTTTCGAATGCTTTTCATTGCATCTGGCTAATAATGCTGTTGGTGCACCTGGCCAATAAGCACCTGGATGCCGCTGGGAAGGTTGTGGAAGAGATAGCTCTGTTAGGCGGCTGCTGATTGAAAAATGGCGCGAGATATGGGATGGAGGTGAGTGCATGAAGCTCACATAGTTTGGGTTAAGTATGCGATTCTTGTCAACGCTTCGTAACTGGTTTGAACTGGATTGTGATTTCATGCTCTTGAACAATAATAATCGAATGCACCAACAATTTAAACCTGCGTTCCAAGTGATGCTGTTCACAGGTCATGCATGCATCCTACGTCTGACCTTCTCACACACTTCCCGCAGGGCATCTCGCGCCTGTTCGGCGTGATCTGAAGGGCATGGGCCTAGATCATCTACACATTTTATTGCCTGATGCACGAAATTATTGGCCAAATCCCGAGAGCGCTGTATTGCATTGCTACGAGCGACGCAGTGTACTGCATGCTCAATATCCCCGGCACACTTGAACTTCCGTTTGATCATTGGCAGTAGCTCTGGATGCTCTTCGGCTGCAAATAGTACTGGGCAGGTGATCACTCCAGCCTTGACATCCCCATGGGCGGGCTTGCCAAGGAACGACTTGCTGCTAGTGAAGTCCAAAATATCATCCACCACCTACATCCACATGCGCGTGTTAGTTGGGGGCGGCGGGTGCCAGAGGGGGCTGGGGGCGGTAGGTATGATGCCACTCTTGCAATACAGGACCACCGCCCGCATACACACCTATCCTACCTATATTTGACGTGTCGTTCTCTTAAGGAGAGAGAACGTGCTGTGAGAGAACATGCTGTGATGCTCTCTCACAGCACAGGGGTTTCAAGAGCTCGGAGACGCATGACTCCGAATGGATGGGTACCACATAAAATTGCCCATTGACGCATTCGTACCCATGCACTCCTTGTGCAGTCATGCAAACACCATGCTCGAGTGCATTTGGGCCCAGGCAGTGAGATGGAAGGTGTCAAGCGAATACCTGGAAAGCGAGGCCAAGCTGCTTCCCGTACTCAAATGCTGCATCACAGGCTGCAGAGCTGCCATCACTCAACACTGCTGCTGATTTACAAGCATTGGCCATCAGAGATGCAGTCTTCAGGTAGGTCTTTTTAAGGTACAGATCCATGGTGGACAACTCATGCTGAGGTGCAGTCGCTTGCAGCACCTCCCCGCTGACCAGGTCTTCTAAGATTTGCGACATCAATGTCACCACTGTGGTGTTTTCTAGGGATGCGAGTGTCATGGATGCCCGTGCCAGCAGGAAATCTCCCGCTAGAATGGCAAGCTTGTTGCCAAGCACCAGGTTCACTGCTGGCTTCCCCCTGCGGGCATCAGCGTCATCAATCACATCATCATGTAGCAGACTTGCTACATGGATGAGCTCTGCGATTTCTGCAATTCGCTGCTGCCGCCTTCTGGCCTCTGTGGGGATGATGCTCACAGGGCGCAAGTCTGGGGTAGACATATCTGTTGCAGATGGAGGATGCGGGGAGAGCGCAGAGCTCAGCAGTAAGCATATCGATGGGCGGAGCTGCTTCCCCTCCGACCCCCTCTGGAAAAAGTAGCTGGCAGCTTGCTGGAGGGCAGGGATCTCCGATACTATGCCACTGCGTATTCGTGTTGAAACACTCATCAGTTCCCCCTTCACCAGCAGGAACGGATCTATTATCGGAGCGTAGGAAGCCCAGGGTCGCACTGCACTTTGCGGGTGGCAGTACGTGTACACCGGAAGTGACACAGCAGTGGCGAGAGTATGCCTATCTTGCTGTCGCCATCTTCGTGCCGAGGTAGGAGGCTGGCTGTAAACATCGCTAGAAAATAATGTAGCTCTTCCTGAAGACAGTGCTTGCGCCCATGTACCTGAAAGTGCATGATGGTACGCCTCCCTGTTTGAAGAGGCCAGGGGAGCCACCAGAGCCCTCACACAAGCACGCTTCATTCCTCACCTGATCATCCTGATGCAGCAAATTCGCAATCTACGGCATCACCATTGGCAGATATACACTATGCAAGGATAGCGATCGCTGCCTCGCATGCACAGATGTTTCGATGGCCAACCACATGTGGCTGGGAACTCGGGCTCTTGGACAAAATCGTTGACTTCATGAAGTGATAAAGCAATAGCATTACAGAAAGGAACTTTATATACGAATTTCCAATGCTGTGATTGCTCAGGGCAAGGCCGTGGCAGCTGCTGGCTGCCAATTTCTACGTGATGCCACTGAGTGTTACGTCTCAACGTCTTGGTTCATCAAATGTACTGATTTCAATGTCAATTTCATCCAAAAACGGCGTTCTCTTGTACGATTCAACAATTTTGCATCTTTCGGCAGGAAGATGTTGAATTGGGCAAGTCAACCCATGTGCCCCAGACCACGCCCCGGGCCGCTTGTAATTCGCCGTATCCGAACTTACAGATAAGCATGCACACGAACCGGTTATGCAGTGACTATTCCAGATGCCATTCACGGGTGCAACGTGCCAAGTGCCCCACAGGAGCACCCTGCCAGGCCCTGGTGTGTCTCGCCTCATGGCGTCAGAAGCGTGTACTAGCCGCTCAAACATGTGTCAGGCACGCTTGGAATGCGACGGGCAGCCCAACGGAGACCACGTCGTCAGGGAAGCAGAGATTGAAGGAAAACGTTCAGGTGCCAAAAAACGGCTGCAACTGGACAAAACAAGAGTTGCTTGTCCCTATGACCCATCACAGTGCGTTTTTAGCTTATAGGAAGGTGAGCCTTAGTTGTGCTATGCGAGAAGCTGTGAGTTCCCCAGCACAGTCAGGCCTTCCCCAGCCCTTCAGCATCACACTGCTGTGCCGCTGCAGTGACTGCTACGCCAGAGACCTACAACGTCATCTAAAACGATGCCCGTCTCGGAAGCACCTGATGCAGCTGGATATGAAGCCATTCACAGAAGCGAATGTGAATATTGGATGCACATGTAGCACAACAGCGGAGCTTCAACACCTGCAAGAGGCACAACCCCTGGATGGGACAGAAGCTCGTGTGGCTTATTCTTTTGAACTTGGTCTCAGTGGCATGCGTAGCCTTATTGCCAAGGTACAGGACATTGCAGCACAGGTGTGCAGTTCGTCCAACCAGGGGTTTACATTGCAACTCCAACCACATGGATGGTCTTGAGGAAGGCTGATGCAGGTGAAACTTGATGAGGAGCCCCTACTGCAGCAGCTTTGCCCGGATGCATGTGCACAGCTCATGTGCGAGGAGTCGGAGAGGGCCATCAACATACCATTCAACAAAAAGCATGCCCTGCAGTTCGCATCAATCATTGGGCATCTTGAGCGTGCTGGTGTGCTGCATACCCGTGTTTCTGACATCTGCTGTGCGGTGGTTATGGCTAGCATTCAACTACCAGGCCTCCTTCCAGGGCGCACCAGTGCTGCTGTCTGCGCACTATCCACAGCCCAAACAACTGCACAGATTGTGTTTGCTTCCGTTGGAAATTCAGCCCTAGTTTATAGAAATTCGAGCAACTGCAGCTAATCGTGTGGTAGCCATAAAGGGCGAGGCATGCGCCATCCTGCCTGCTACAATAGAACCCAAGCTCTCGCAGAGTGACAAAATCCCAGTCTTCAGAAGTGGCTGCAAGTGTGGACGTACGCAGCTGAAAGTCGCTGTACTTATTGCAGGGATGTTGCAAGATGCCACACACACAACTGTTTCTGACCTTGGAGCAGGCAAAGGGTACCTAAGTTTGATGATTGCCCGCGCAACAGAGGTTTGCAACTTCATCATCAACGACAATCAGACGTTTAAGCTGAAGGCGGATCGGATTCTGCGGCGGTTTCTCCGCGATGAAGTGAAACAGATCGCGTTTGTGCGGTGCCAAGCTGACCTTAAGAACTTCGTCATTAGTGGGGCCCTAAAGGAACTGCAAAGCACTGCAAAGTGTGCCTCAGCTGCACCAAACTTGCTACAAACACCTAGTAGGGTGGTCGGTGTAGGCAAACACCTGTGTGGTTCTGCCACTGATTACGCCCTTCGAAGCCTGCTCAGCTACTCTGCTGCACAAGCAAAGTCAGGTATGCCCCAGGAACGCCGCTGTCATCACGATGCATCACTGTGTATATATTGCAGGATGGTCACACTCTGGCCATGTTCTGTAACCGTGACAGTGCCAGCGTGCATGGCGTCTCATCTTCAGCGGCACCACCTTGTGCAGCTCTCGTCATCGTGCAGGCAACAGAATCAGAATAAATCATCAACAGGGATTCAAAGCTGTTAGGGGTTTGTTTGCACCATGATAGCCCGTGCAAACATGGGCATTTCTTGAACAAGCTAGCTGTGGCTTCATGCCTTTTTGTTTCTTTCTAACACCCCTACTTTTGGAACCTTGTAACAGCATGGCTCACCCGCAGTAATTGATGTTTGCTGTAGCATGTCATCTATAGCATGGATGAGTATCTGTCTGCTATGCATCGTGGTTTCAGATTCAATGTACCACTTACATGCGCATATACGGGTGTCATGGTTCGCGTCCATGCATGGTAAGCCTTCAGCCGTACATGGGTCACAAGGCTCGGTGCTTTGACATGGTGAGGGCGCAGGCGCTGGCGAATCAGATGGCACCACGGGAGGGCTGGTGGGGTTGTGTATTGCACCCTGCTGTCATCACAGATGTACGTGGGAGGCGTACGTGGGGAAGGAGGAGCTGATGAAGCTAGGCCTCTCACAGAGGGAAATCGAGCTCACCTTCTGGATGGCCGGTGCTTGCCCCACCATCCCTGTGTACATGCGCCATCACTGTTGTCCTGTCATACATACTGCTTGGTCCGAGCATCTCGTTTGTGGCCAGTGAGCGCTCTGACGGTTGCATCCGAATAACTGGGTGCAGGGTGGGCGCTGTGCGGGCACGATCCACATGCGCTACCGCGCCTGATTGATGAAGAAGCGGAAGCCAAACAGGCAGAGTCCAATGCAGGGTCATCAGGGGGAATTAATTCAGGAGCAGCTAAGGAGGGAATCAGTTTGAGGGACCGTCACACTGTGGGAATGCTATGCAAGCAGTTGATAGAGTTCGGACGCCTTAAATGGATCGAGCGCCAAGCAGAATGTTCCATGAGCGAAGTTGTAGCCTATGTCGATTCTTCTGTCAGTGGGGAGAATAGGCTGATCGTCGCGAAGTTCAAGTGAAGCTGTTGCAGGCATCCACAAGAAACAACATGAGTTGTGCTTAATCCTGAATGTAACCTATCATAGGGCGAAAAAAGTGCCATCAGATGTCACGCCAGCTTCTGAGGTGCATGGCTTTTGAAGGTAGAAAATCATCTGGTGGAGCCTGCGCGACACCCAGGGTGCCGAAGCGAAGGTTGAAAGCAAGCGCGTGGGCCTGGGATGTGCGAGGAAGAAGGGTGGTGGAAGCACAACGCACCATGTTGCAAGACCTGCCATCACATGCATGACATGTACTGAGTACTAGGACTCAGGAGCTCTGGAGAGGCAGTATTGCTCACACATGCGGCAGATAAGTACCGGACTTAAAGAAGCCCACAAGTAAGCTTCTGTAACACGCTCGGGGTGCAAACGTTCCCAATAAAACGCGTTGTTGGCCACTCTGTTGTATGCGAATGCACAGGTGCATGGAAGAATCACCATGCAAAAGGGAATCAGCATATCAACCACCCATGTCGTCGTAGAGGTGCTTCTAAACGCCCTAGCTAGGCCAACAGGGTAAAAACGCGCGTCCAGTAGCCTGGCAAGCTTTCAGAATCGAGGCTCGCGAAAGCAGTCTCGCAAGAGAACTGCGTGTTTTAACTGCCTTACAAGCATCCCCACGTCCACGATTACCTGCCAAGGAAACAGGAAATAAACATGTTGTTCGTGTCTGTAACGAAATAAGTCGTCATGAATAGAGGAGGTGCAGGAGATGGCCGATATCATTCACGCGATGCTTCTCTCAGCCAGCTTGCAAAGGCTCACGTGTGCCCCCATCTATCGTCCTTCGTGTACATTATATAGTCAAGGGATTATGTGTTACAAGATTGTCTGCATCCATGCAATGCCCAGTTTTTGCTCCAGCAGGTTGCTGGCATCGTGGGGCTTCATTCCCACAACATGTTACGTCGAGAACTAGCTGAAATCTCTATGTATGTAGTGAGGTTTTTTACGCCGCATGCAGGATCGTCCAAAGCCATGGCTGGGTCACAATGGGGATCCGAATGCAGCACGGTGCGTTGATATGACCAGCTACATCTTCGCACTAGCCCTGCTTTTTCGTAGTTGGACGTTGAATTCGAGAGTTTAAGACGCTATTCAGCTGTGCTCCAGGCCTTACCCGCTCGGTCTGGGCCAGACAGTTCGTGCTCTAGAAAACGAGCAGCCCGCTTCCGAGCAGCAGGAAGGCAACGTGCGTGTGGCTACGGCAGGACGTATTTGTGGAGCAGGTAACGGTGGGGTAGCAGCTGAAATACCTGCAACTGCGCCGCGGGAGGATGGGCACAGAGGTAACACTTCAGGTGCAGGTGAGGGCAAGACAGCGGGTACGGTTTCGCTTCCCGTTTAGTTCACTGTGCCAATAATGTATAAGTAATTGACACATCGATGCACAGTTTTTGTGTGTTGCAGCTCTCAATCTCACAAATCAAGACCTGGACCTCTTGAGGTCTAGTATGCTGAGCCTGCCAAGCACGTTCTGGAGCAGCTCTCAGCCGAAGACAAATCATAGCCAAGCTGAAACCACTGCAGAGGGGCAAGGGGATGACATTCCAGAGGACATACAGGAAGGATCTCCATCACCAAGACTGTGCACAGGGCCTATTGTTATGTCCGCAAGGGCAAGCAGGAGAGCATCTCGCCCATTATCAAATCGGCTGGTAGTTCCTACACAGACAAGTGGGCCCAAGCTGCCACTTGTTGCAGCAAGTCAGTCCAGTCATACAGCTGCAGACAATTCGCCCAGTTGTGCGCGCAAGCCGTCAGTGAGTGCAAGATCATCAGGAGATTTGCAGGTCCGCAAAGGTATACAGCGGTCGGTTAGTGGTCGCAGCAATCCAGCAGCTACTGTCGTAGCTGATTGCAGCAACTCAGCAGTCAGCACGCCAAGGCAAACAGATGGTGACACTATTTTGCATGGTCTAGCTCAGCAGGCACAGCAGCTTCAGTGCTATGGGTCCGCACAGCAGGGCGCAGATCTGCAGAGTGCTGTGGCCACGCTCACAAAGCTCCGCACACAGGAGGGGCTTAATTTAGACCTGCTCTTCGAAACTCTGTTGGAAAGCCGCAGTTTATCAGAAGCTACTATGGGTACATCAGAAACCGGTGCAGGAATGCAGCAAAGACAGATGAACATGCGTTTGCCTCGTCGCCTTTGGGGAGGGGTCGTGAAACAGCCGTTGGTGGGCGTTGGTCCCGGCCAGATCGTGATACGGTTGTTGAATGCGCACGACAAATCCTCAGAATGTGTGGCCCTCAATCGTATCCAGCTGCATGATGAGAATGATCAACCGTGCGTCCTCTGACTGCGTTCCTGTGTTGTGTAAAGCTCTTGCATAACCGTTTTGTAGCACATTAACCCTTGGAAATCGTATCGTTTTCTTCGTCATGCATTGTTCATAACATGTATGCACATAGAAACTTACAAGCATAGATGCACCAGTTGAACAACAATGGTCTTTGCGTATGCCTGCAGGGTCCCATTACCTGCCACACATGTATCTGTTCGTAACTGCCCGCCCAACCATCATACTGAGATCTCAGTGTTGGTGAGTGGCAGCAGTTCGCATCCATGGATCGCACGGCTCCCAAAAGCCAAAGGCGGCAGTGTCGAGCCCACTGGCCATGTTGAGCTGGTGGTCACACTTCCAGAGCCACCCTCAAGTGCCTTTGGCATGCCGTGCGCGCTCAGGGTGTGGAATTGCAGCGGTCCTAATGCGTCAGTTGACAAGGGCGTCAAATGGTTGGCTGTTTTCCGGGGATCAAAAGTGATCTGGCATGGTGTCCTGCGCCAAGGCTCTAGCAGTTCCACTGGCCTGTCTCCCATTTCTATCCCTCTCACCGCATCACAGCCAGTTCCCAAGCCATCCGTGTCACCACCATTGCAGAGCTCTGCCTCGTTGGCACAATCTGCGCTACCAGCACTTGCAGAGCCGTCTCCTGCATCAGATCTCACAGCCTTGTCTGATGCTGCACTTCTAGCAGAGCTACAGCGCAGGGGCATAGCCACTGGCTCCATGACTCCACCGCCAACTGTTCCAACCACAAGTGAAATGGCGCACAATGAGTGCCATGCTACATCTCTTGCAACAAGTGTGCCAGCCCCTCAGGCAGGCATTGTCTCGCGCTCTAATTCTGGGAAGCGGATGGGTGATGAACTGATGAAAACACAGGTAATATGTGCCACAACCCTGTCATCCCATTCGTCAGGAACAGGAACCAACACATCCGGGGAGTCTCAGCCTGTGCCAACAGACAGTCCTCGTTTGACGTACAAGGCAGGAAGGGATTCAGATGCTGTAGGACGTGAACTGGTGTTGAGTGCTGATGCGAACACCATTCTGCCTGCTATTCACATGCCTGAGATCAGCGTCGCTGAGAAACAGTGCAGCTTGAGCCCTCGTTTCAACTTGAGTTCAGAAGTTGCGTCGAGGGACAACAGTCTGGGCAACAGCCCTCGGAACAATGAAGACCTTTCACTGTGTGATGCAGCTAAGCAGAGGGTTGAGAGTGTGACAGGTGCTCTAGTTGCAGAGCGCCACGTGCTGGGTGTCAAAGAGGGTGGGGACAACAAGCAGACTGTGCCTAGTAGCACTGGCGCAGAGCGTTGCGCAGATGGCTGTGAGGGGGCCTATGAAGGTGGAGTGCTCTCGGAACTTCCACAAGGAAGCTCAAGTAGTGTTGGGACTGATCTCACAGCACCTTTGAGCTTGCAGCCGCAGAGAGTGTCATTCTGTAAACCAGATCCAGCGTTGCTACAGCACAGTTTAGCACATGAACTTGAAGGGCCGGACTGCTTGCTCGGGCAGGACATCCTTGGAGACAGCATCATGAAAGCGCAACCTTCCGGGCGCGTGTCGGCAAGACGCAGGCATGCCCTGAATGCAACTGGTGCATTGGTACCTGCAGGTGCTCCAAGGCCTGACGCAGAGAATGTGCTAGGCTGCGCGCGGCAGCCTTCAGTCGGGCGCAGCGGCCCTCCTGTCGATCTCAACCAGTCCCTTGACTCTCTCACCTTCTTCCAACGCCACAATCGAAGCCGTCTTACTGAGAGATGGCTCCCTCAGGTGCACGAGGATACAGCAAACTGTGCCGACTCCAACGAGACAAAGCCCGCACAGAATAGTTCAGAAAATGCAGAACAGTTGCCTCGAAAGTCGATGTTGACAGTAGAGAGTGCAGCCCAAGCACATGGCCAGCTGGTCTCTTATCAGGAAGCTGCATTGCGCCCTCGCCTTTCCGGGGCGAAGGAGGCAAGGCCTGATGTTCTGAAGCAGCTGCCATGTGCGCCGGGCGCGGCAGTCAAAGCCTCTGTCTCCGAATGGTCTGCATGGAGCGTCAAACACGAGGGGTTGTCGTTCCTAATGGACATGGGTGACAGCAGTACGCAGGCGGTGCCTGCGGGAGAGCAGGCAAATGTCTGCAGACTGGCTAGTGCCCTTGCTACACCAAGGCAGTGGCCAGATCCTGATTTCCGTCTGCCTCTAGAACCCTCTGGAAGGTACCTTGAACTGCGCCTGTTCACAACGTGGGGAGACTTGCACTACATCGGACTTTCTGCAGTGGAGGTGTTTGATTCCCGAGGCAAGCTGGTGTCGCTCACAGATCGTGCCTCGAAGGTCACCGCTGAGCCCCACTCCGTCAACAGCCTTCCAGAGTACAGCAATGATCCACGTGTGCCATCCAACTTGTTTGATGGTGTCAACTGCACCAGCTCTGACTTGCACCAGTGGCTTGCTCCATACACACCTGGAGGGCAGCACATTGTGCGTGTTGACCTTGGGGAGAAGGGTCTCACACTGGGCATGCTTCGGTTCTGGAACTACAACAAGTCGCGCATTCATGCACAGCGGGGTGTGCGCAGCATGGAGGCTTGGCTTGACAACAAGTGCATCTTCCAGGGGGAAATTTCACAGGCACCAGGTGCTGTGCAAGATGCACCGCAATGTGCAGAGTCCGTACTGTACACCACCTGTGAGCAGGCGATTGCAGGTATTGAAGCTCATGACGCGCTGTATCAGCAGCCTGCAGAAGCCAATGAGGGGGACGTTGCCCCACACGCATTGCCTTCTTGTGCGCCTGCGATAGAAGTAGTTCCGGCAGCTGGCACTGTGGACACAGGTTCCCTGGTGCCATTGCCAGAGAGGCCGCACACTGCAGCTGTGGTTCCTGCACCACCCCCTACAGCACCGCGCGGAGTGAAGTGCAGAGTGCTGTTGATAGAGGTCCTGGACACGTGGGGGGACGTGGATTTTGTTGGCTTGACTTCGGTGCAAGTGCTGGATGGCACAGGTGAAGGCATCGTTCTCAGCATGGATGATGTGATAACTGATCCTCGTGATCTCAACGCCATCATGCACCACTCAGGTGATGATCGCACACCAGACAAGCTAGTGGACGGCATCAGTGTCACGACGGACGACCGCCACATGTGGCTCGCGCCCTGTGCAGACCACCACTCCATTGTCTGCACCATCACGTTGAACGTCTCCAGCACGCCCTCCCTGGTATCAGGAGTCACGTTCTGGAACTACAACAAGGACGCCGCCGGCACGCTGCGGGGTGTGGGTGTGGTGCGTGTGTACGCGGACGGGAAGCTGATCACGCCCGAGATGGGCGTGGCCATTGCGAAGGCGCCCGGTATAGACTGTGTCGACTTTGGTCACACACTGCCACTGCCACACAAGAGACCAGACTTGAGGCTCAGTGGCACACCCCAAGAGGCTGGCATTGTGGCTGCCATGCAGGACCCTGCAGGAGTGCTACAGGTATGGCTCTGGGCGAGAATCGCAGATTCGCGATTCACCTTTCCTTGTCGCTGTTTGCTTGTGCCTTCACTGCAGCTGGTGTTTTCTCCACACTTTGTGTCGGCTTGCAACGTTGGACGGGAGTAATGTGTTGTCAAGCCCTGTAATAGGCAATAGTTCTGGTCCTGACAGGCAGTTGGGAAGGCACACAGGTTACTGAAAAGACGTTATGTGTGCCTGCAGGCGATCCAGAAGTGCAGGGCCCTCCCTCATCACAATGCTTGCATTCCGCAAGGCTGTGTGACACCTGTGCTCCCATGTGGATTCGTGCTCAAGCTTGTCATCTGGAGTTCATGGGCAGATCCTTTCTATGTGGGACTCACTGGGATCGAGGTACATGATGCAGTTAGTGGACCTGTGGCTATTCCGACATCAAGGATCAGTGCCGCGCCTTTCAGCAGTGTTGCTATTCTGCCGAATATGTCCCACGATGCACGCACTCCAGACAAACTGGTCTGTTCCTTTCCTGTTTCTCTCTGTGTATCCTTTGATGCCATGCTGTTGCGCTTACAGACCTGTAACATGTCAAACACTTCAGTCATGTTGGTGACAACACAGGGTGAATTTCAGCACCCACTTGCAGGTCAACGGTGACATCTCTGGTGCTGCTGCGCAATCATGGCTTGCGCCGCGGCCAAAGGCCAAGTCACCGGATGTGAAACCCAATGTGGTCGTTCTTGTGTTGCCGACAGCAACTTCCCTGTCCAAGGTAAGGTTCTGGAACTACCACAAGAATCCAGAACGGGGTGTTTGTGAGATAGAAATGTTCCTTGATGACCACCTGATTTTCTCTGGTTACTTGAGGCAGGCTAGTGCGCGCATGTCACACCAGACCATCCTCTTCAGCAATGACCCTGCAGTGATTGCACCTGAGAATGGACATGTAGTTGACTCGGCACGTGAGGTGCCTCAAAGCCATGTCACATTGATAGATGAAACCCGGGTGCGGCATCGAGGAGATACACTAATAGATAAGCGGTTGGCTCCAACTGACCGACCAAATACAGCTGTTGTGTGTTAGAATAGTCAGGATGTGGGATAGATGTCGAGAGTTGTGTTGATAGAAAAGGATGCTCAAAATCGAGAGAGAAGCTGTAAGAATGCGCTTGGAAAGTTGTGGTACGGATGAATGTTGATCCTCGTTCAGACCGACACCATCGTTAACGTTTGAATTCGAAATATAGATGTTCCGGTGTTCATTTAGTTGCAAGCAGCAGGGCTCGCGCCTGGAAAGTCGTACGGTATCAATCATCGCATATACTTAAAAGTGTTGAGTATGCTCCACACGGGCTTTTCAGTACGCGTGGTCTGTTGTGCGAGTCAATCGCGACGCCAGTCCTACCTGTGCGCCGCAGACAGGACTGAGGTTTTTTAAGAGACATCGTGATCTCCTACATGATGGCTTGTGACCTGTTTATGGCGTCCAGCGTCTGGTCAGGAGGGAGTCTTGATATTGCACAGATGGTGACGGTTGCTGACGGCATTTGCTTCGAAGGAGAACAGCTTGCAAGTACAGCGACTGTACACAAAAAGAAGGATACGTCTTGTTTACATTTTACCGGATGCTATGGTTTTCGCGGTCTTGTTGAGGTGCAGAGGCTTTTAAATACTGATATGTACGATGAATTAAACGACCTTGACCTGCAAGCAAAATGCTACTGAGGATGAACAAGGCGACTCGTTCCTTTCCTGGTCCTCCTTGCAGAGCTTGGCGCATGCGTTCTCGCGTACACCTTTCGCATCAGACCGTGATTGGATCTGTGATCTTTTGACCCCGTTTTGGTACCTATGATAGAGCCATCATGATGGCATCACAGCCACCTTGGATGCATGCATCCTCACGAGTTCAGAAGTGTGTGAGAGAGATTCTTAATTGTGCTTCAAAATAATTTCCTATAGCACGCAAAGCGTCGCCTCACGTACTTAGTTTCCTGTGCCGTTTGTGGTGCGAGGCTAGGTCTTTGCACTTGCTCCTACAGACAACTATCGTAGCAAGTGTGTCTTGCCAACCAAAGCTCCTTGAGACGCATAGAATATAAAGAGGCTGAGGTCGCCTTCGCAATTGCATTATCCACGGAACAGCTAGTGGAGTACAGTGCTGCCTCATCCGTTGACCTGGGGAGACGAGACACGCGCCGCACAACTCCTGGAGCAGCCATGATAGATTTTTGCAATCAAGATACCTGCAGGGCGTCATCTGGTTCAGCGTTACAGCTGCAGCTGTTACCGTCCGATAGGGCAGCAGACTGGTCAGGGCATCGCGAGATGCGCACCGGGACGAGTGCGTATCGTCTCATTTATTGTCATTTAACGTTGAGGTTTCCCTGTTGCCTGAGAACTAGCTCAACCAGCGTTTTTTTATGAATGTCCATACAGAGGACCGCTGCGAGTAACCAAGGTGACAACATGCGGGACTCATTTCTGTACGTGTTTCCACATCTTTTGTTTTCAGCTCCCTTTGCGCCCATTTGTCTGTGCCTGAGGCCGCTGTCGTGTTTATGTTGTACACAAGTATGAGTCGGATGGAGCACCAGTCAGAGGTAGTCACCTGTAGACTGTTGACTGGCCAGCACGCAAATGCCCGCCCATCCAACAGGTTTAACAATTGTTGAAGCGAAGGTCTCAGCGCTGGCTGCGTATGTTTGACAGGCGGTCATGGGTTCGCTTGATCAAGGTTCTTCGTACAAGCGTTCGAAGCACAAGCGTGTCCTTGCGTACAGGGAAAACAATCTGCTACAGATGCCTTCAGTGGGAACGGGAGGCGGGCTGCCCACATAGACTTTGGACTTCAACCTGTCCATCAGCTAGAGGCAGAGTACAGATTGGTAGCACCTCCCGAGGGTTTCGATCCCGGTTGTTCAAGGCTAGCGAAACAACTTTCGCGCTTCCGATTCTGTCACAGTCAGCCTTGCGAGCTGGCAGAGTTCCCGCTCTTCTCCCTTTTTCCTCACGGCTGTTCCGACGAACGCACCACACCACCAAGCAGGCACGTCGATGGTGTTCCCTGAACATAAATAAGGCATATATTCGTGCCCACCATCCCCGCTGCGAGCTATGCACTTCCTGCTCCCCAAGCATCCCTTTGTGGGTTGTCTCCTCTACAAGGTCCCTCAGTCCATTGCTGCTCCAGAGTCGCAACACTGGTCACCAGGACGAGGACAATGAAGAACTTGTAGGCTATCCTGCGGCTTCCAATAGTGACCACTCTGGATTTTCTGAGACAGAGAGGGACAGCCTTGCAGTGGCATCCTGTGCGGCACTCAGCACCGCCAACCTTGCCGACCGACCGACCTCTGCACTAGGGCCTCTGGAGAAGGATACCAGTATTTACAGCCCCAGGCTATCACATGGTGATACTGAAACGGATGCTGTTGGCTCCTTGGGAAACTCAGCGCTGTGTGCCCTGCGCCACTCTGTCGAGGGCTCTGCCCCAGAGCCATGGCACCTTGTAGGCGGGCAGGCCCCCACTTACATGAGCCGGAGCATGGTGCGAGCTCTTGCTCCCTTCAATTCGTAAACTTGCCAGGTGGAATTGAACTTCTGTACCCTGTATCATGATGTGTGCTTCATCTTCTGAGACCGCCTCCCAGCATGCTCTTATGCTCTACAGTCGTGTCTTGATCTATTGGTCCATGATGTACTAGTTTTGCCTCTGTACTGGCTGACAGTGCTGTGCACAAACTTGCACAAAATGTGTCGGACATACAGATTACGCCTGTGTACCGGTCGACAGTTGTTGGTATTTGGTGACCGGTATGTCGAGATACGGTTGTACTGCAACATCTTGCTGAGGTGCACATTTTTGCAGGTTGAAGCGCACCGCGTTGAATCAGCATGTGTCATGACCACATCTGTTTCTGAGGGGAGTGCATTGGCTTGGGCTGCAGAGCAGGGCCCGCCAGCAGGCTACAATGGCAGGCTCTCTGATGGAGCTGCATTCCAGCACTTTGAGCAGCAGTGCGCGGCAGAGGCAGCTGCCGCTTGTGCTGCAGCGGAAGGCGAGAGCTCCTCTCAGGTGTCTGCTCAGGAACATATCGGTGACGTCGATGACGGCCAGTCCCCCTTCAGCGTAGCTGAGAGGAGCGTGCAAGCTCTGGCAGGTGCAGGGGAGCTGGTTGCAGGTCTCTTTGCAGCCACAGTCACCCTTGGCCGGCCCGCCAGTGGTGGCTCTGCTGTTGAGAGCATCAGTGTTGACATGCCAGACTCTGGTGACTGCGTGCAAGTAACTTCATCTGAGGAGAACTCCCCGCAACTGGTAGATGTGCTGCGGCAGAGTGCATTACATGACCGGTACCGCAACGCAGATTGTGGTGCCCGTCGCTTCTCCCTTGAGCCAGCCGCCGCGCACGACTGCGACATGATGGACGCTCTGCATGACTCGGTGGATCTAGATGATTCCTGGGTGACTGTGGAAGGGTATTCATCCGAGGGACAAGCGTCACCTTCAGACATCGACCAGAATCGCAGCAGCCTTGAGGCGGCCCGCGGCTTTCTCCGCCGCCACCTGCTTGAGAGGCTGCGACCTCCCACTCCCAGCAGGTGATGGTAAACTGTGCCACAGATCGTCTGTGCGCAGATGTGCAGATGCAGAGGCTCTTTGTAGAGCAGCAGGTGGCAACTATCTTTGCTCTTCATCCATGTAGCAGGTTGTGGAACATTGGCTATCCTTCCCAATGCCAGTATTAAGTCCTGTACAAGCTTTCCCGGCGCAGATGGGCGGGTTGCTCGCGGTTGTGGAGGCTTCAGGTTGCAGGTATATGAAGCCTGTCTCAGCAGATGACCTTGAGATACAGCTTTGGTGCATTGCACAAGAATACAGGCGCTCGAGCTGACGGAGTGCACTGAGCTTGTGCTGTGCGAACATTGCATCCATAGTTCAGTAAAAGTTCTTCAGTTAGTGGAGTGAGCATTGCAGAAGGTGTTCATTCGTCTGGCTCCTCCGTAAGGTTCATCCAAACGATGCAAATTGACATCGGAGTTAATTGAGTGTGTTACATGTCGTGTACCAAGCTTGGACATAGCACTGACGTTGCTGTTGTGCAAAGTCGTCACTCCTCTAATCGAACTGATTCCATGCACATGAGCGCTGCTAGCAGTGCTGCCAGCATTCGTGTGGTGTGAGCGCCCCAAGCAGCACGTCGTCGCTGATCAGTTGCTGTCCACCATGGGCATGGTGTCGAACTGCCACTGCTGCACCCCACCTTCCAAATGCATCAGGTTCTTGCATCCAGCCAAAACTAGTTCATGGGCAGCTTTCAGTGACCTGCACCACATGCACCCTTGCTCTGAACCTGATATTAGCTGATGCCAGTTGGTTGTAGTGTGCTATGACCACGTCTTGGGTAGAAAGGGGGTCACGTCAAGAAAGTACATGGAACCACGCTGCCATGTGAATGCTTCCTATGTCTCTGCAATGTAGGGGGCAGCTTGGAGAGTGCTTGACTGTGCACCAGAGAACAGAGAGCCTCAGTGAACAGTACGAAAACATGAGCGAGGCATCTAGTTTCACGATGACATCTCGATCACTGTCAGGACACATGCACACATTGCTGTGGCTCACTCCAGTACTTTATTTCGCCAAATTCGGTCAATGATCCCAAAAAATCCCATGAGCAGCTTTCCTACCACCCCCCGCTTGCTGTTGCAGGCATATGTTGTAGGGCCGCAGTGTGCATTATTTCGAGTACGACAACTCTGAAGAGGGGCAGCACCTGGATTCGCGGCCAAAGGCCCGGTCTGGGTCTGAGAACTCCTTGCCGGTGCTGGACGCTATTGTGGTCTTCAGTGTGCCTCCGATGTCGCAAGCCACAAGGATCTTGGCATCCTTGCCCAGTTTCTCGATGACGTTATTTGCAAACTCTGGTTCCCTCTCTGCACACTCACACGCGGCCAGCTTGCATGTGAGATGTAATGTTCATGCATAGAACTCACGTTCACACAGGCGATGGCATATTTTCAAGTCTTGTAGTGGCATGGCAGCCCAGCGCCGCCTACAGGCCGCACGCAGCGCAGGCCATGCTTGCTGTCAATGACTTCCTCTTACACGGACACCAGCAAGCATTTATAGCACACAGCGGCAGGGCCCCACCTGTCGCCTGCATTGCGAGCGCGCCCATCGCCTGCATGCATGCCACTATTATCCACACTGCCCACCATTGCTGGTTGAGCCCTGTGGGGGGGCAAACCCCTCAGCCTGGCCCCTCAGGCCTTTGCTCAGCGCGGTGCCAGCTTCAGGGTTGCCCACATATAACGAAGCATAAGCATGAAAGTCAAAGATTGTTCGACAAAAGCATCTCCTCTGCGCAAACCTCTGCACTGGCAGGCATAGCACTGCAGGCCTGTCAACCTCAGCTGGTCTGATGCTAGCAGCACCCAGACGCACAAGAACACAACACAGCAGCTAACATCTCTGTGCGTGATTCGTGGTTCTTGTAGCTGCAAGGTCACTATAGATAGTGGATGATAAGTTATCATTGATAGCTCCAGTGATGCATCCAGGCCTCAGTGGGCTTCCGCACCACATTAGACTGGCACTATTGCAGCTTCAACTCATAGAATAAACTTTGGCTAACTTGCTGAGTGCTGAGGAGTGCCGGGAAGCTGATCGAGCAGACTAAAGATACAACACCCTGTGAAAAAGGGGCAGGGCGGGCCCACTAGTGTCACATCAGTGCTGCTGTCACCCAGCCAGCCCCTCCCCCACGCTGATTCTCTACTATTGCATTCTGAGAGACAATGCGTTCATGCGTTTCCGTTGAAATTGGTTGATTGCTGGGTGCATGATTGGCCAAAACATGGCATCAAGTCCTTTTAGATCCCCATTATAAACAAATAATCGCATAAAAAACAACGGTGGCCTGCCAGGTGGGGGTGCCTGGCCATGCAGGCTTCTGCACGCAAGGCAGCAGGCAGGGGGTGGCGCACAAATCGTTTCACGTTGTCCATCATGCTGTCCCCCTGCACAGGTCTGAACAGGGGGATGCTGACGGAGCCCTCGATGTGGGACTTGTCGTACTTGTCAGCCACCCGCACATCCACGATGGTCCAGCCCTCCTTCTGCAGCTCTGCCGCCTGCATAGCCATGCATGCTGCGCATCAGACCTTGTGGCACTCAGTGCACTCTGTGGGTACATGTATGCATGCATCACCTGGGCATCGCTGCTACAGAGCACATGACATCAGAATGAGTCGTTTCATATCGGAGGCAAATGAGGCTTCAATACCTTGGCAGGGCTCACACTCTCGAGACCAAAGTCTGTCAGATCCGTGTGCATAACTGGCCAAATCTGCATGCTGACAGCCCCACTGTCACCGTCGAGGCATGTACTCTGGAGGGCTGCTGCGCCCCTAAGCCACACGCCATTGGTGTCAAGGCACGCCAACCATACCGCGCCATGAGGGCCTCATCAAACGATAGTGCTTCTATAGATCATCCCAGTGGATTAGTTATAGATCGTTCGGGTCAGTGTGGTTACAAAGGTAGAGAAGATGAGTTGAAATTTGCAAGAGCCAAAATTGGCAAGTTCGCACATGCATCCCTCCAAACCGACACTCTGAACCAAACTCCTTGCATCTAAATGTGTAGATGTGTTCTCTGATGACTCTATCAGTATCCTTTGCGGCACAGGGCTCTCTAGCTGGCTGGCTGTCCTCAGTCACACACGCAGACCATAAATCGTTCTCGCCCACAGGCAGCGCTGGGAGAAACTTTGGCGCATGCAAATGTTTTCAAGCTTTAGGTCCTACAAATATGGCACCAGAAGCAAAACTTATGTAGATTGCTGCGAGGAACAGAACGACACCGTTCATTCTTGTGTTGGTGCAGATAGCGAGCCTGATGTGCGCAAGCGATGGTATAGGAGCAATGCAACAAGCACCATTATGCTTTTGGTGCGAGATGATTTCGTACCGTGTACGCTGCCCCTGACTTGGGCGTTATGAGCACTGGCGCATCCACCTTGCCTGCGAGCTTGTCGTCTTTCATCCATTTGCTCGTGGCTGGATTCCACTTAAAGCCGACGCGAACATCCTTGGCGCTTCTATCTGCTTCCTCCTTCGTGGTATCTGTTGCGCGCACGCGGCATGTGAGTCGTCGGGCAGCAGGGCGACCTGCTTTCGGAACTGTCAGTGTTCTCATGTTGCGAGTGCTTCCGGATGAACAACCACAGGAACCAACTCAAAATAGAACAAGCTGCTACGAAGCGCAAGAACACTTGCTTTGAAGGCCCGAGAGTGCGGTGACGGAGTTGCGTGACCAGCTGCAGATCTGATCTTCGAGAAGGATATAAGTTCGAGCGCGTTCCAGGTGGAATTCCGGGCACACAATTGCATGCAACACAAACATGGCCACAACATGCATGGGCGTTCAGCGACCACCCTCATCTTTTGGCAGTGCCACAGGAGCGACCGAGCCGTTCTTTGTGGGGAATCGACGGCATCTGTACATAGGGCTTGACCTTCCGCGGCAAAGAGTTACGGCACAATCGCTCGCACGTGGCCACGGTATTCCAGCTCTGCAACAAAGACGGACAATACCAGGCGGTGCTGCACGTGGTCTTTGCCTTCTGCGCCTGAATGTACGCAACACCAACCCACCGCAACCCCATGGTCTTCTGCCCCAACCCTCTCACCCCGCAAAGCGACCCATATACTGTGCCCTTTGCGTGCACCCTTCATCTACCCATCGCATTACGTGCAATGGCCACATCCAGAGTCCTGCAGGGGCACGCACAGCACTGCGCTGCGCGGTGGCCTGTGGGAGACCACCAGTGCACACAACATGAGTGCGCTCGACATTGACAAAGGATCCGGCAGTTGTTATTTTGTGGTCTTGGTTTCCCAGTCGCGGGGGGCATTGTGAGTCGACAATTTCTTTTTGAATGGCTGGCTACACGTTTTCAGGGTTTCATGTTTGTGGCCCAGCCACGCACACCAGCCAACTGTTGTTGCTGACTAGTGCAGATGTGCACCTACACCTACACCTACTGATGCTTCCCCCAGTCTCCGAACGAATCGCCCGCCGCCAGCCCTTCGTTGGCTTGCAACCCTTGCCCTATATATCAATGGTACGAAACTGCTGGCGCGGGTTGATAGCTTTTGTGGCTGCGGTGCAACCAACAGCCTTCCTGACTATACGAGTTCTTAGGGGCACAAACTTGACATTATCATGTTCTCCCAACATCGTGCTCCGTGATGGCAGAGAGGCAGTAGCCACCTGCAAAGGCTGAACTTCAGGCACCCAATTTGACCCAATTTAGGAATCCAGACAGGGCTCGATGTGCCCACCATCTGTTGACGGCTCTCTTGACGCCTGGAATATGCCTTGCCTCCTTTCACTTCGAGGGCTTTCTTGTCGATGCTGCTTCTCGTTGTACATGTATCAGATATCGGCTTCTGTTCCGACTTTTAACTGAAAACGAACGAGGTATCAACAGTCGAGTTGTAACGTGTGAAATGACCACTAACATATGAATTCTGCGTGCTCAAGTGCTGCAGCATAGTTTAAACTGTTGGCAGCGTCCTTGGGGGAAGATAACCAGTCAGTCAAGTGTGCTTGGTTGTCCGTGCACACGAGATCAAGATGGCGACATGTACAATTAATTCTCAGGAGTATTCTCTTCCATCTGGTTTAGCAGATACCACTCTACTAGAGTGGTTGCGAGGTAGGTTTCTTTGTCGACCAGTCACCTCTGTCTCTCGACCAGTCAGCTGTGCCGCTCAATAATATAAACAAGTGCTTCGAAGGCCTTACACATCTCTTCCTCGCACTATTCACTCGCTTTTCAGCTGCCTGCTGTGTGCTTGACACTGAGACCTGAAAAAAACGGTCTGACCCACAGAATCAAACACGTGCATCAGTATGCAGAGCAAGGCCTCACGGGCACGAAACTCGGGTGTGGCGAAGGAGGATGTGGCGCTTGCACTGTCATGGTGTCCTCCAAATCTGCAGATGGAGGTGTCGAGCATAAGGCAGTGAATGCTTGTCTGTGCCCTGCCTATTCAGTAATTGGCTGCTCTGTGACTACGGTGGAAGGAATTGGCAACAACAAAGATGGGCTGCATCCCGTTCAGGTGTGCTTGTTCTTGCTGAACCCAAGTTGGAGACAGGTCGTCCGTCGTCAGAGAATTCATAACGCGCGCAGCTACAGGTGGCAGCTACAGGTGGCAGCTACAGGTGCGGAGGCGACAGCTGTGAGTGCGTCTAAACCAGGTCTGTGTTGCAGGAGCGCCTGGCAAACGCACACGGGTCACAGTGTGGCTTCTGCACGCCTGGGTTCGTCATGAGCATGTATGCGCTGCTTCAGAACAAACCAGTTCCCACAGTTCCAGACATTGAAGATGCGCTGGCTGGCAATCTGTGCCGCTGCACAGGCTACCGGCCTATTCTGGACGCTTTCCTGCCTTTTACGAAGGCCAATGGGTCATCTGCGGCCACCCCCGGCGCGGAGGGCAAGCTCAAGGCTGCTGGAAGGTGTCAGCGGCGGCGGGCAGAATGCATGGGGGCCAGCAAGCAAGCGCTGCACGCCTGTGTGAACGTCTCCGGCACGTGTGCTGCTGAGAGCAACTGCAAGGGCACCGCGGTTCCTGCGATGCTGAGTGGTGCGCCCTCTGCACTTCATTTCCACGCCTGTTGGTTTTGGTTCATCAATGCAGCTGACTGTCAAAGAGTGTGACGTTATGCTGGCCGGCTGCTGCTGGGGCAGGCGCGGTGCAGGGCAGGGCACCTGAGGCATGCATGTGGCAGCACTGCAGGGGCGCAAGCGACCTGGCACAGGTGTGAGACGCTGGAGGAGCTGCTGCAGTGCAAGGCGCGGCAGCCGGCGGCACGCATCATGGGCGGCAACACGGAGGTGGGCATCGAAATGCACATCAAGGGGGCGGCCTACGCAGTGCTCATCGATGCAACGCGCGTGCCCGAGCTGCAGGTGCTGGAGGAGGCTGCTGGCGGCTCGCTGCTGGTGCGGCGCTGCATGCTGCCATGCCACCCTACATGCATATGCAGCTGCATGTGGCGCGCTACACGCCCCCTGCATGCCTCTGTTCCCCCATGGCAGCGCGCTGGGGCATGTGTGAGAGGCATGTGAGAAGGCATGTGCAGCCTGATGGCGGGGCATGCATGCAGATTGGTGGAGGTGTGACGCTGAGCAAGCTGCTGGAGCGTTGCGTGACACTACAAGCCACAAAGGAGAGCGGCAAGCCAGGGGTGCTGGGGGCACTGGAGAAGCAGCTGCGGCTGTTTGCGGGTGTTCAGATTCGCAACGTGGCGACTGTGGCCGGCAACGTCGTTACCGCATCGCCCATCAGTGACCTCAACCCTGTGTGGGTCGCAGCGGGCGCAGAGTTCCATCTGCAGAGCACCTCCGGCCCCCGCACTGTTGCAGCCAAGAGCTTCTTCCTGGGCTACAGGTCTGCTCCGCCTCCCCCCCTCCCCGCCTGCATCATTTGATTTCTCAGCTGAGCGGCGCATAGGAGACCTCACTTGCACCTCTGCGCCACACTGCACGCATGCTGCTGCCGCGGCATCTGGTGGGCTGCGGGTCACCCCCTTGTCAGCCTTGGCGGCGCAAGCTGTGTGTGCGTGCATGATCGCGGTTCACAACATGGCTGCGGCAGCATGCGGCCCCACGCATGCAGGAAGGCGGACATCAAGCCGGAGGAGGTGCTGGTGGCCGTGAAGCTGCCGTTCACTGCGGCCAACGAGACGATGCATGCATTCAAGCAGGCGCACCGCAGGGATGATGACATCGCGATCGTCAATGCGGCCATCCGCCTGAAGTGTGCGCCGCCGGCCACCACGGAGGCCTGCTGGAGCATCAAGGAGGCGGATGTGGCGTACGGCGGCGTCGGCCCCACCGTGCTGGCCTGCCCCGCCACCGCTGCTGCGCTCAAGCACCAGAGCCTGACCTTATCCACCGTGCAGGTGCCCGCTCTCTACCCGATGAGTGTTTGCCGCTCCTCAGCTATTCTGATCGCATGCACTCCCTTCTGCTGGATACCCGTATGAATTTACTTGAGACTCAGAAAATCATGCATCAGTGACATTCTGCAGCGTGCTGCGTGTCATCGACTGAGCTGTGCTGAGCAGGCCGCGTTGGAGAGCGTGCGCGCAGATGTGAACGTGGCAGAGGGGGCGCCAGGGGGCATGGAGGCCTACCGCAACACGCTGGCGCGCTCCTTCCTGTTCAAGGCCCTGGTTGCTGCTGCCCTACATGTCAGGAACAACTCAGACAGTGCCGCTGCGAAGAGTGCGCTGGAGTGGGCGGTGCAGGAGCAGTCGGCCGCACAGCCCCTCCTGCGGGGTGCGCCTGAAGGCGTGCAGTTCCACGCTGCTGCCGCACCAGACGCGATCGTTGGACAGGCCCTACAGCACCGCGCTGCTGACCTGCAGGCACGGCTCCCCCCTTCAGCAGCAGCTGCTTGCATTGCTCAGGGTGGCTGATGGTGTGGAGGTGCTCAGCGTGCTTGCCGGTGCTCCGGTGCAGCCTCGTGAGCGCGCAGGTGTGTGGGTGCAGGTGTGCGGGCACGCCAAGTACACAGACGACATGGATCTGCCCCCCCACACGCTGCATGCCGCGCTGGTGCCGTCACCGGTGCCTCATGGGAGGCTGCTGGGCATCGACAGCAGCGCCGCAGAGCGCCTGCCCGGCGTGCACGGCGTGTTCTCTGCCAAGGATGTTCCAGGGAAGAACGAAACGGGAGCCGTGTTCATGGACGAGCATGTATTCGCAGTCGATGAACTCACCTGTGTCGGGCAGGTCGTGGCAGTGGTGGTGGCAGAGAGTGCCCCTCTGGCCATCCGCGCCGCCCGCCTTGTGGAGGTACGTGCTGCAGCAGCCGCAGCCTGCTGTGCGCGCTCACCTGCGTGCACCTCTGCTTGCACAATGCAACACAGCGTGCCTCGTGTGCGGTGCGGCGGTGTGCAGGCCGCTGCTTCAGCTTGTTGGTGAAACTATTAGAACTTCTTGTAGTGAGCTCCGCAGCATGCTGGCGGCGGTGTGCAGGTACTGCACGAAGCCCTTCCGCCGGTGATGAGCATTGATGATGCGGTCGCTGCGGGGCAGTACCACCCTCAGTACGAGCGCACTCTGCTGCGTGGCGACGTGGACGCCGCACTGGCAGGCGCAGACGTCGCTGCCGTGGTGGAGGGAGATGTCCGTATGGGGGGCCAGGAGCATTTCTATCTAGAGCCTCACTGCAACTTTGTACAGCCTATTGAAAACGACGAGTTCTTGCTGGTGGCCTCCACCCAGGCACGCCCGCCCTCTTGCCAGCTTGCTGCAGTGCTGCCACGAGGGTGACTGAGGCAGCCACAGTGCTGCAGGCCTCCTGGTGCTTGCGTCGGCACACTGCGTGAGGGAAACACAACAAAACGTAGGCATGCATTGACATAGAAGAAGATCATTTCATCACAAGGGAGCTGCGGGGCGCTGTGTGCAGGACGTCACCAAGCACCAAAAGCTGTGTGCAAAAACATTGGGGATCCCGCAACACAAACTTGTCAGCAAGACGAAGAGGCTGGGGGGGGGCTTTGGTGGCAAGGAGACCCGCAGCGCCTTCCTCCACTGCGCGGTGGCTGTGGCGGCGTACCACCTTCAGCAGCCGGTCAAGCTGGTGCTGCCCAGGCAGCATGACATGCAGATGACAGGCCACCGGCATGCGTTCATGGGCCGCTACAAGGTTGCTGCTGCGGCAGATGGCCGCATACTGGCGCTTGACCTGCAGCTTTACTGCAACGCAGGTGCGCCGCGCCGCTGCCACTGTTGCCCAGCAGCGAGCGAATCGAGCACCTTCCAGGGTCAGCATGGCGCACACTGCCTCTGTGCCATGCATATGAATGCTGCCGCCGGAGACACATGCTCCTTCCATGGGCAATCATGACTGTGGCTGCGTGCTGTGCAGGCAACAGTGTGGATCTGAGCCACGCGATCATGGACAGGGCGGTGCTGCACAGCGACTGCGGCTTCCACATTCCAGCGGTGCGCATCACCGGGCAGCTGTGCCGCACCAACCAGGCCTCCAACACCGCCTTCCGCGGCTTCGGCGGGCCGCAGGGCATGCTGGTGGCCAACACGTGGATGGACGCTCTGGCCCACAAGCTTGCCATCCCCCTGGACACCATCCAGGAGCGCAACCTGTATGTTGATGGCGCAGCCACACACTTCGGACAGAAGCTGGAGCACAGCCAGCTGCGCACGTGCTGGAGCAGCGTGCTGCAGTCATCCGCGTGGCCGCAGCGAAGGCAGGCAGTGGATGCCTTCAACTGCAAGTCCCGGTGCGGCCCTCCACTGCATTGTCAAAGTTGCTACAGTGCAGCTGCGTGGTGTGCGCTAGCATGTTGGCTGCTGAGCGAGCACGCAGCATGGGCTGTGGCTGGCCTCAGGGCGTGCCCCCTCTGAAGGGCAGCGCTGCTGTGCATGCACCGTGGTTGAAGGGACTGCTTGCGTCGCTACAACATATCGAATGAGCAGCAGGATTTGTGGGGCTGGAGCAGGCACGGGCAGGTGTGGTGCAGGCACAGGAAGCGGGGGCTGGCGGTGCTGCCCACCAAGTTTGGAATATCGTTCACGTTCAAGCCCATGAACCAGGCGGGCGCGCTGGTGAGCATCTTCCTGGATGGCAGCGTGTCTGTCACGCATGGCGGCGTCGAGATGGGGCAAGGCCTGCACACCAAGATGTGCCAAATCGCTGCGGCAGCTCTGAAGGTGCCCCTGAACGCACGCCCCCCCTCCCCCCGCGTGCTGGCGTGCCCTGCTGCTGCCTCACGCACATTGCTTGCCTGCCACCACACCTGATGCCACAAAAATTTGTATGTAAAAGAGACAAGTACGGAAAGCAGCTGCTGGTGGTCTGAATTTACGTGATCTTTCATGCATGCAGAGTGTACACATCGCAGAGACGAGCACTGACAAGGTGCCCAACTCGAGCCCCACCGCGGCGTCCGCCTCCTCTGATCTGTGCGCCTCCATGCCCTGCTGCCTCTTCCAAGCTTCGAATTTAGTAGATCTGACTGGCTGGCGACATGGGCAGGGCTGCTGCGTGGCGCGATGCCTGGCGCGGCTGCGCTGCCACTGACACCACCGCACTGTGCAGGTATGGGGCGGCCATCATGGATGCCTGCACGCAGTTGAATGAGCGGCTGGCACCCCTGAGGGAGAAGCTGGGGGAGGCAGCCACAATGGGGGACATCGCGGCGGCTGCATGGATGGACAGGGTGGACCTGTGTGCGCACGGCTTCTACAAGACTCCTGACATCACAGGCGCGCCCCCTGCGCACCTCTGCAGCCTCTTCTTGCCTGCTGCTGCCGTGCCCTGTAGCTGCCCTCAGCTGTCTTGCAGTTGATACAAGTGTCAACCTGTCGCCTGCTGCGGCGGAGGCCGCTGTGCTGCCCGCGGCGAGGTTGCAGCAGCGCAGTGCAGGTACGGACGGGGACATGCCGTTCAACTACTTCGTGTACGGAGCAGCGGTGTGTGAAGCGGAAGTGGACTGCCTCACTGGCGACTGGCATGTGCCGCGGTGCGACATCGTGATGGACGTCGGCAACCCCATCAACCCCGCCATCGACATCGGCCAGGTGGAGGGGGGCTTCGTGCAGGCGCGCCCCCGCGCACATACATCACGCAGCGCTTGCAGGTTTTCTGCGGGTGCTTGGTTGTGTCTGCACTGTCAGCTCCTGCATGCATAATGTAGCGCTGCAGTATGTCGCAACATGCTGCCTTGTGAAACTGCGTATCTTGTTTCAGAGTGCCGTTGATGAATCTTTCAGATGTGGTGCAGTCGGAAACAAATGCACAGCTAGTAGCTTCCAGTCGCGGTGATAGCAAGGGTGGGTGCAGGGCATGGGGTGGGCATGCATGGAGGAACTCAAATGGGGGGACAAGGCACATCCGTGGGTGAAGCCAGGCGCACTCATGACCAACGGCCCAGGCACGTGGCCACCCGCTTGCATGCCTCATGTCTGCTTCTATGCTGTTGGCTGCATTGTTGCCCTTTTCACGGAACAGGCTGACAGCGTGCTGCAGGTGCCTACAAGATTCCCACTGTGAACGACGTGCCCGTGGACTTCAGAGTGACCTTGCTGCGCAACGCCCCCAACGCACGTGCTGTGCACTCTTCCAAAGCAGTCGGTGAACCGCCATTCCACCTGGGCGCCTCCGTGCTGTTCGCGATCAAAGATGCAGTATATGCATGCAGAGAACAGACAGGTACGGGCTGCACTTGTGGGCCATCACAACACCAGGGGCTGTAGGGAGACTGCCTCAGACAAGATGCATGGGGTTTTGGTGGGGGGTATGACACAGGCGTGATCCCATTTGCTCAGAGGTCGTCAAGTTTGCTGTGTGGTGCAGGGCTGACTGGATTCTTCGACCTGGATGCGCCATGCACTCCCGAGCGGATAAGAATGGCATGTGCTGGCCCCCTGTGCAGTGATTCCACTGGTAGTACACGGCCTGCTCTCAGCTGTTAGAGAGACGATTCCTTGAAACGGGAAGCCGAACTTATGGCAGCTGTGGATTATGGCATCTGTGGATTTCTTTCTCGTCTTGCAACTGTTCCAGACTGCTTCATGCAATGTACCGTTCGTCCTTAAATAGTCCACGGACTAAAATATGGAGACAAGAAATGTCCGATTGGAGTGGCAGGTGGTACACCGGGTTTTCCGAGAGAATGTTTTGGGTTAGAATGTGTTCGGAACGTTGCTTGCCTAATCAAGCACCGATGCCTGGTATACCACGGTTGGCATGTAAAATTGAACAACCTTGAGATGCGTCACAATTCATGAGAGCTACGCTGCATGGACTTTCAAGCGCTGTACGTGAGACGAATCAGACTGACGGTTACAGTTTTTTAAGCTCGAGCATGTTTCCGCGTGCCAACAGCCATCACCCACTGCGCACTTCAAACAGTTCTTTTGCTTGTTACGAAGAGTTGGTAGCCCTTGTACGTCGGCAGTGGCTTCAAGGCAAACGCTTGTAGGTCTAGAGTGCTGGCAGGCGATGGCACCGATTAAGGCACACACCATCATCCTTAGTCAGTCAACAAGCGCTCAAGGTAGCCGAACGTTCACAGATCATCCGAATGTGTCTGAAGCCATTGAAAGTGCGCTCGTGCATCCGACATGCTTGCATTTCAGTTGTTCACCACGGAAATCGCCACCTCGCCTTGCAAGGAGAAGCTCACACATAAGAAGCTGGCGACTTGCATGAGTGGACCTTCTTGAACTTGCTCATGTGCTGCATGTTGGCTCCAGTATTTTCTGCTCCTTGTAGTGCCAGCCACAACTCTCTCCCCAGTTTGCAGGTATTTGTGAGATGTTCGAAAGGGAACTGAAGGAAAAATGGCCTGACAAACGAGAGCTCACTTACGACATTAAAGACTTACATCTTTTCATAGACAGACTGGTGTGTGCCCACCATTCCAAACACCGGCACCATTGCTCCCACTGATGCCTCACCTGCTTCCAACTGTGCAGGCAGACCTCAGTGCACTTGTGTAAGGGCTCCTCCTCTCATTCAATGATTGTGAACTGATGTGCCAGCAGCAATGCTACAGCCAACACCAAGCAACACATGATGCCCCACTGCAGGTATGACAACAGCGCCAAGGCCTACATCCCTTGCAATCGGGACTGGATAAAGAAGAAATGCTTCCAGCACCTGCATAAATCTTCAGGCAAAGAGCATTAACGTCTAAGCGTACTGCCACGCCTCCTGCCCCAGCTGCTTGCTCAGCATCTCGTTCCACGGCTGGTAGAAGCTCTGAAGCATCGCCTTCGTGTCCTCCCTCATGGCAGGGCTTTTCAAATTGCACCCCGCAATCTGTGAATTCAGGGCGTGACCTTGATTGGTTCGACCCATGTTTTCCAGTTTATCAAAGGATTCTTGGTCTGGCGCTTCCACCTCGAGCCATTCCAGCAGATTCTGCACAGCAAGCCAGGCTCAGCTTCTGCAGCGCAAATAGTTGCTGATGTGGCTGAATACGGTTATGCTGCACCACTGTGACAATTGTAACACCGATGATCATTGTTGTCAGTTCGTAGTGATGGGCACCTTGATGTGGCTGAGGGGTGCCTCCATGTAGTCCTCCATCCTTATCCAGTGGATCTGTTCCCTGGGGTACACGGACAGCCAGTCAGCGGCGAACGCTGCATACATGCCTTTCACGACCTGCTGTGCTGCATCAAAGTTTGTGCGTGCACACTCTCGCATAGATTTGCCCGAGGCGATGCAGTTATTTATGACTGAGGTCTCTCTCTCAGCAAGCTTGTGGAATCCATCGGCTGACATTTCCTTGCCATACACGCCGTATAGGCAGCCATAGTACCAGTATGCTGAATGCAATCTGCATGTGCTCTGCACTTATGTGTGCTGCTAGAGACTGCGACAGCAGGATCCATGCATATGCGTGCAAGGGGTGTAGGTACACCATTGCGGCTGTCACCCGAACATGCATGCAAAGTTGTGGCGACATGTGGATGAACGGGCGCAACCTGCTGACGGGGTCTCTGAGCATGACCACCAGCTTCATGTCCGGCTGAGTTGCTTTCAGTACGTCAGGCAGCAGCAATTCATCTGAAATCTTGCCCTGACCATAATGAACTCCACGTATGCTGACTCCTGAGACAGTGAAGGTGTTGCTTGATGCATCTGCTGTCAGGGTCTCAACTGGCCCTTCTGGATTAGCCTCCAGCTGGTCAGCAACAACAGCATACAGCGACGTGTACCCTTCCCACGAGTGTCCACCTTCGTCCCAGAAGTGCGGTCCTTTGTTTTTCGACGCCTTGAACGGTCTACATCACCACACTTTGCCTGCTTGCTTCACTTCTAGTGCTGATAGTGTGGGAGAACTGTGCCACACAGCTTCTCGTGTGCAAATTTCAGCACTTGTTTCCTGCTACCACACATTTCTAAGCGATTTCGTCGCTCAAACTTTATCCCCACAAGCAACTGTAAATTCTACATGTGAACACCAGTGATGCTGAGGCATTGAGGAGTGGCAAGTCAGAAAACTTTCATGGCGGGTGACACAAGGCAGAACAAACAATGATTGGGAACTGGCCATTAATGAGTAGTCTGAAATAATGTGACAGCAGCCACACACACACACACACATGGAGGGCACGGATGTGCCTGTGCTTGCTGATTGAGTGTGTGTACTTAGGATTTATGCCTTTGGGCCGGGTGGTCGCTGGTTCAATACCTATCATGACCTTATGGTTTCTACTTTTTAACACACACACGCTAGATTGTTCAAGCGGTTTGTAGGTTTGTTGACCCGCGGTATTGGGCAACGCTTTGTGGAGGGCATGGATGTGCCTGTGCTTGTTGATTGATTGTTTGTGTACTTAGGATTGGTGCCTTTGGGCCAGTGATAGCTGGTTCGAGACCTATCATCACCTTATGGTTTCTACTTTTTAACACACACACACACACACACACACACACATGTATCCTGACTCGTGATTCGCGTGGGAACAGAATTGGCCCTGCGGTCAATCTACAGTGACACAAACTGGAAGAGCGCACAGGAGCTCCATTAGCCTGTGCCAGAGGTCTGTGGTGCCGCATTTGCTCACGCCAATGATGCTGAAGAATGGCAAGCACCTCACTTCGTCATCTATTGACAGGTAGCAAGGGTTGCGAGAGGATGGCAACCACGGGTACAGAACGTCCTCAAACACATCTTTTGCTGATTGCATCACCTGCACCCGACCTGATGACCTCTGTCATCCAAATCATGCAGCGACGCTGTCAGACCTAGTGGGATTGGGGGCAAACCAAATCAAGAGTAGGTGCCTTGTACCTCCCATACCATGCTCGGTCCAGTGCTGGAACTTCGGATGGCACGCTGTCACAGCTGTCTATCCATGCCGGTCGGGACCCGCCATTCTCGCACTCCTCTAGTTCAAAGGTCTCGTTGGTCTCCGGAAGAGCAACAGACGAGACAAAGCTAGCCGTTGAGCCTGCTCCAGATAGATCTGGGATGAATTCGATTGGGTTGTAAGGGTTGCTGGAGCCGCGCAGGAGGCCTGCCGCCGCTTGAGCAACAGCAACCACAGAGTCCGAGGAGGCCTGCTGCACTACTTGCACAGAGCTGGTGTCCAGCTCAAGCTTCTCTGCTGTTTGAGCAGGAGGCTCAACAGCCACCTCAGGCTCATCCTGGGTAGTTTCACCAGGAACAGGTGGTCCGCATGTCGCCTGATTCTGATGGGCGATCAGCACAGTGTGCTCATGACCGCATGCAACTGCTGTGGCAGCAGTACAATCCGGGAACCCTTTCAATGGAGCTGCAGTGTGTTCAAGGTTGGTGCCCGGCAAGTCATCCAGCATCCCGTGGGCGTCCATCATTGATCCCCACACGAATACTTTGCCAGAGTCATCAATCGCCACACCATGATATTCCCCCATGCAAGCCTTCACAATGACGTGGCCTTCAAGCCCTTGTACAATGCTTATAGAGGATCCAGACCCAGGCCTGCCGAGTGCACTGGAGCCCCAAGTGAAGAGAGACCCGTTGACGGCAACAGCAGCTGCAGCGTTGCGGCCCGCTGCAACAGCACGGAAGTTCACGCCCTCTATTAAAGTTGGCTTCAGTGACTCTGGAGTATGACTGATGTCATCTCGTCCAAGAAACCGACCCTGAACACACTGTGATTCCATAAAACACAATGATGGGAGAGCAAAGCGATAGTCTCTCATGTACTTGCAAACAAATTGAGCCCTGCTTCACTGTGGGGTCATGCATGCTGAATCATGATGTTGCACAGTATACATCCGTTTCAGACCCAGAATACAACCTTGCAGTCGTCAGAACTGTGTGTTTGTAAACAGCTGAGCATGCCATACAAGCCAGTCAATGAGCAAGAACCCAAACAGTAACACGCATGCCAAAGCACAACTTCACGCCCTGTAGCATCCTGCCTGGAAATCTTGGACAAGCTCAAGACTGACTGCTGCAGCATCACACCTGATCAGCTGCTGCCCACCCTCCATTGCTCACAGTTCCGGGCAGGTATCCTGCATAGCCATCGAAGCCAGTGCCACACACATAGGCCTTTCCAGATGCTGTCAGAGCAGTCCACAACATGTAACCAGCCGATATCGTCACAACTGGATCCATCGGATCAAAGCCTTCCACTTTCGTGAGGCGAGGCAAGTACATGGAGTTGGGCTCAAGTCCCCCAGCTATCGCCTCGACTAATCTCTGCATTTGCACACACTGTGTTGGCTATTTGTGCACTCGTTTCATCCTAGAGGTGGACCTCAGGAGGGTAGGCTACTGTCTCAGGAGTGTGGTTCAGTGCACACATGCGAGTTGCCACAGATGTTGAGGCCAGTTGTGTAGACTTGGCCAGATTCTGACACCACGGTTGTGTGGTAACGGCCTGCTGTGATGGAAACAAACTTCTCAGGCGCATCTGGAACTGCTACAACCCTTGCATCATGGCAGGACCAGCCACTGCTGCAATCTTGGTGATCCGAACCGTCGTCTGTCGCCTCGCCTGCTGCCAGAGCATCGCGCCCCAGCTGTCCAAAGTCATTCAGACCCCAAGTAAACAGTCTGCCTTCTTCATCCAATGCAGCTGAATGGTACCGCCCTGCAGCCGCAGCGATGAACCGGTTTGTGGAGGCTATGGATCCCGGAGACCAACTAGCTGATGACCTGGGCCAGCCCATCTGCCCGGACTCTTGCAGTGGTTGAGAGCCAAACCCTCCTCCTCCATTGGAATCATTGCGGCCCCAGGTCCACAACGTTCCATCCCCATCGACCACAACGTAGTGCCCCCCAACTGCAGCCTGCTGCACTGCTGGTGGTAGTGTCTGATTGCTTGGTGTGTCCCAAACCCAGCTGAAGCTCATAACTTCCCCAGGACTACGAGACACAGAGGACGTGCAAGATGTTTCAATAGGGATGTCACAGGAAAGAGCTGAGTGCAGGCGTGCTGCATCATCATCATACTTATAGCTGGCAATATTCCTAGCTGCCGGATCTGTAGAACGTTGGGCACAGACACTGAGACAAAGAGAAGCGAAGGCAAACACAACCAGCTGCTTCATGTAGCACGTTGATAATGTGGCTGGGACTTTCAGAACAGATATGATGCTCTGGACTCCCATAAACTTCTTCTCCATCCCGTCAACCTCTCAGCGATGTGCAGTTAGGAGAGCATGTACCCAGAGGGAGGGAAACACGACGAGATAAGCGCAACGAGATGAGCGCGCTCAACTATAGTATGCAGGGACTTCGTAACTCAGTGAAGCAACAACAACCCGAGAACAGATCCTACCATAGATCTGCTCACACGAAGACTCGAGAGGACATGTGTACCCAAACAACGATTTTGAAATGTTGAGCGAACCTCTGCACAGATCAACACCCTGAATAAGATACGAAGGCGAAGCGTACAGGTAACATGTCTTATAATTAGCACAGGCTACTAGTATATATGTTTGCATGATGACAGTATGGCGTCGCTCGTGAGAATTGCTTTTTATGACGACTGTGGAATCCGATGTTTGAAACTGTTTTGGGCCCAGATACTAGCCCTGACACCAAATGTTGCGGGAAATTGAATTATCGGATGTACGCCGCAACTTTCTTTCTTTCAAAATTTTCGGTGGGTCCGATACAGGCCAGAAACACGGGCTGCAAGTTTGAACACTGCTAACCTGCACAAGTAAGGTGCAAGAATGTACATTTGGTCGCAGGTGTGGCAATTCAGGTGAGAGATGTCCGCTTCTACAATGATTTGTTGCGATGGAGAATCCTGTTCAATTCACTCAACAGCAGAGTTCAAACACAATCGACGATGTAAGTATGCTGACTTGTTTCCAAGTCGGCAAGTTTTAGCACCTTCAGACACGCATTGCGGCAATTTGCCCACGCTCCTATACAATGCATGTTGTGAGATGGCTCTTTGGTGTGTGGAAGGCGGTATTGTTTAGGGTATTATTATTCGGTGGCACCGATACGAGCAAATAATATCGATACGATACATCGCGTGTCATATACATCCTTGATGATGACCAAAGGCTTTCGAGCCAAAACATAACCAGTGTGGAGGCCTGAAATTTGAGCAGGTACTCAAAGCCTGTATGTCCCGGCGGACAGACTCAGAGTTGCTTACTAACAATTTACAGGCCCACAGCCTGGGCATTGGTCGCTGGCCGCCTGCGGCGCTGACTGGCTTGTGGTTGAGAGGCGTGCGTCTTCTCCTCCACCTTGCGTGCACGTGGTGCGTCCCGGGTAGCTCAGCCTCCTGTGGCTCTAGAGAGATCTGAGCTTGCCAGATCCTCCGTTGCTGGGTTCTGGGCCTGACAAGTGATGGGCAGCACAGAGCACACTGAGCTACACCTGAGAGCGTGTAGGACTCTTGGAGGCACTCCAGTAAGACACTGTTGTCACTGCACATGCCGCGTGATACGCGTGGTCAGGGTGCCCCTTCAATCACTGGCTTTGAAGAGTGCACCAGCCTGCTGGGGCAGGTTGTCAGGACAGTGTTACGCCATCACTTCCTGCCATGCACCGGTCAGGAGTGCCAGGCACCTATGCAACAGGAGGGATGTCCACACTGACTGACTCTGCTGCCGCCCCAACCATTGGAGCTTTCCACAGCCATTGCCGCGTCTGCCGCTGCCTCTGTTGGCCACATCTCATGCAGTACACCCAGAGCAACATGAATAACGGACTACGCTAGCCCAGCAACACATTTTAACGAACTAGTCGGGGACAGGGTGGCACATGTGGGCTGCACAGGCGGTCTACAAGCGGCAGGCATGAGCGTTGATGTGGAAGGCTGCAAGCGGCACGGCACGCTGAACAAAAATCGAACTCTGCACATCGCTGCCCACTGAACGCAAAGAATTGCGACCCCGCTGCCGCTTACAAGAGTTTGGAGGTAGAGGATTCTGGCAGCTTGCTTGCAAATCCCTGCATGGAATCCGTCTTCTGGATGCGTTGCAGGTAAGGCTGCGGGGCTGTGGATGGGAAGAAGACGGCCCTGCATACACCCACCCATCAACACAGCGCTCCACTGCTGTGCTGCATGCACACATACGGACGCAGGTGTGCTGCGACAGTCAATGCAGGAGACGCATACCCTATTGTAAGCTTCTACCTACAACCGGAAAGGCAATCAATAGGGCAGGAGCCCAAATAGGCAGCAGCAACTGATACAACACATCACCACTTCACGCAAATGGCAGAACAGCATCATCACGAAAGTGGTACTCTGTGCAACGCATTGCAGCAGAAGGCTGGAGGATGGGCACGCACCGGATGCCCTCTGTGTTGATGATGGGCAGAATGATGTTCACTGCTCTCAACAAAAGCATGAAGGCAAGCCAGACACCATACAGGCCCCTACGAAGCGGCAGACGCGCCATGCCAAACACAGCCACGCTGAAGAAGTGCTTCACAAGATAGTTGGGCTCCGGGTTCAACCCGGACAGCAGCGCAACCGGCCCTGCACTGCGCTCCCCGCCTGCATGCCCTCCCCACATCTCCCTGAGCTACATGATCGTCACCAGACCGCCCTCTACATGATTGGACGACCATGCAAATGGCAGTGCATGCTGGGGTTGCTTTTGAAGGCAGAGAAAGTGGCCACGCATGTGGTGCCTGCAGGTGCTGCAACAGGAGTGCTAACGCTGCGCAGGCGACTGCAGCATGAAGGCAAGTACATGGAACATGTGTAGACGCTGTGCATGTGTGACCACGCCAGGCAAATGGTACTTGCAGTGTGTACCTGCCCGTGGAGCTGTGAGAGGCGCACCCAGGGCAAGGTAGTCGAAGCATGCTTGCCGCATCTCTTCATGCGCCTCACTGTCCCTTTGCCTGAACACTTCGTACAGTGCATTTGCAAGTGTGTTGATGGTGGACGACAGCGGCTTGCGCTGCAGATAGAACTCCGAGGTGTGCTGCGCAGTGGAGATGCAGTCTGTGAAGTCTGGCAGCGGCTGCAGCATGTCGCACAAGAGCTTCGTGTCAGACAAGGCCACTGTCATGCCACCGCCAGTGAGGGGATGCCTCATGTTGAAGGAATCTCCCAGCAGCAGAGCACCAGGTGCATGCAAGGGGTTGGCGGCGAGGCGCCTGTTCTGCATGCTGCGCAGCTGCGACCCTTCAGCAGCAGCCTTGAACGTCTCTTTGAGCTCTGCTGGCAACTGGGGAAGGATGCGGTCCAGGAGATACTGCCGCATCTCGCCGGTTGCAGCCGATGGCATCTTCTCAGAGTCTGGGATGTCCACCAGCACCCGCGCCTCTGTGCTTGAGATGGGATACACTAGGATGGGAGCCGGGTCACCGAGAATCACATGACCATGGTTTGGGAATGGCAGCGTGACGTCCTTCAAGATGAGCCCCACAAAGGTGCTAGACTTCCTGCAGGCCACGCATGCCCTCCATGCATAGGCCAGGCCATGAGGCTGGTGCCAGCATACTCAGGGGAGCCAGTATACTCTTGGAACGTCAGATTTCAGGGACAGCACGACGGCATAGCATGCAATTCTTGTGTGTCTGTGGAGCTAGCAAGTGCTGCTGTGGCAGGCACCAGCGACTGGATGGAGTGCTGCCAGAAGTGAGCAGCGGCCGGGGGGGGGTGGGGTGGGGGGAGGCGTACCTTACAGAGCTGGCACACTCATGCAGATGCTTACGAAGCATAGAGTACATGCCATCGCATGCAACGGTCAAGTGTGCGAAGGCACGACGCACACGGCCATCTTGGCCCTTGTACTCCACACCGCCCACGGGCTGGTGGCTGTCCTCCTGCCACTCACTGCCATCTGTGCACAGCAGATTCAGGGCAACTCCTTGCCTCATAGTCACGGACCCGTGGGCAGCAGCACGGTGCCTCAGCCGTTGCACAAATCTGCACAGGGATACATGGTGCTGCATGAAACTGACACTCTGATGTTCCCAGGACGTAGTACAAAGCCATGTCTACCTCGGCCTCTTATATGGCCTTCACTGCTAGGTCCGCATACCTGCCATGATGGAAGCTCCTGCCTGCTACATCATTGTCATAGCCTTCTGTGGGATACAGTATGTTGAACGCTGATGCTCCCTTGAACAAGGCATATCCATAAACCTCCTGGGCGTCTATTTCCTGCGTGCACGCTTCTAAGCCCATCTTTTTCAGCATGAGATACCCACCAGGTTGCAGCAGCTCGCCAACTATTCTGTCTGGCTGACAGAGGCTCTTCTCCAGAACAAGGGTCCTTCTGCCAGCCTGCACAGACCAACATACTCAAGCGAAGAACATTGAAGAGGTACTAGAAGCCCATACGAAGAGCTTGTCAGTTGAGTTCTGCATCTTCTCAGATGGAAGCACACCAGGCCTTGACAGTGAGCTAGAGCTGAGCCTGCAACACCAGCTCCTACGACGACTATATCCCATGCCTGCATCCCAAGCTGTGTTTTGGCCCGGCCATGTATTCACAAGGACGTTATTCGCTCACCTTCGTATGCCAAGTAAGGTTGCATGTCTTACATGCCTCTGCAGGAGAAATGAAATACTAGGCAAAGACATCGAACCACCATGCCATCACGTTGGCGCTTCGCATTCTGCATACCTCTGGATCGCGAGCATGATCTTCGTTACTGGGCACATCGGGCACAATGATGCCCTGGTCTTCCCGTTCCATTTCGGAACGAATGTGCACAGTAATCGATAGGGAATAGGTCGCCTGTAAATTTCTGCCTTGGTGCTTTGTAAACCTCTCGGTCGTTCTTGAGCGTAGCCTTGGGCTTATCTTCTCTCAACTTAATCAACAGAGCAGAATCGCATAGATACTACTAAACAATGCAAAAGTGTGATGCGACTCAATCATACGCGTATTGTGGTCAAAATCATCACGCACTCGGCAGCTGTGTTGATGCCAAACTTGTTTGCCGCTAGACTGCGATGAACATCGTTGTCAAACAAGGCCAGGTCTCACACATATCGCATCAGTGAGTTACTCTATGTATTGCATGTCGGTGGAGTTCTGTCCCTTGCTGGTTGCATGCTGGACACGTAGCGAGATTGGCGCCCAGATATCAAGCAGCATGGCCATGCAGGGTTGCATGCAGACGCTGCAAGAACGGCTGCTGTCGACCATTTCCCAAATATGCCGTTCTGCTTCAGTCACGCGTGTATGACTGCGGCAAAAGAGTTTCAATTATGGACCGAGGTTGCCAGTACGCACGCAACAGGCAGTACGCAACAGTCGACAAAGATTCAATCCGCACATCCGAATTTCTTCCCAGAACCTACAGGTGCATTGATGCTGGCTGCTTCCAGACTACCTGTTGCAGGAAACTGTTGCTTGATTGTCTGGCAGTCAAACTGGTTGAATTCTCTAGACACGCGGCATGCTCACAGGGAAGTTACCGAATATCAAGTGGCTCAATAAATGCGTTTCCTGTGCTTTGAAATCCGTGATTGTAACCTGCAGTGAGCGGGTGTGTGGGAGCAGTGATGAACTCGTCACAACTTCCGCTTTCTGCCATCCATGACAAGCATAATGTTGGCAGTTGTAGGTGAGCCATGACCTGAGGCAAATACACAGCCAACTTCAACCATGTACCGAACAGAGCTCCTGGAGCATGGTTGAATTGCGCTGTGTCACCAGAGCATTGGTCAGGCGAGTCTGCACTGCAAAGTCACCCAGACTGGCCTGGTACATGCGAGTCACAACTTATTCCTAAGCATTCTGTCCTGAGGCATCCAATCACACTGCTCAAACAATGTACCAAACCTGGCACTCAGAATCATACCAAACAATCTAACAATCGAGGCACTACCTGCTGGTTGCGCCATTGCTTGTTTCACAACGCACTACTCTGCCACTGCCTCCTACTTTGGCTCTACCATAAAGGACAGAACAGGCCCCTGTGACGCACGGTTTCCAAGCTCGCCATCCGCCCCCCGCCATGTGCAAACGTAATCCTGAACGGAGAAAGGCCCGCAGCCTAGCAGCCGCACATGCACACGCATTTCACACTCTGACATAGACTTCAGCTCTTGCACATGTCTCCGCACTGGGCCGAGCCAGTGGTGCCGAGACGACTGCGGCAGCGCCACCAGAGAGCCTGGTGCAACACCCGAGCGAGACGACAGCGTTGAGCTGGCCCTCTCTGGTGCCGCCCGCCTGCCATGTTGTACTAGATCCCCACACTCCACGCAGAGCGCGACAGTGTGCGTGCCATTGTTCCGCAGCTTCAGCACGAGCTCAACGTCTGTGTGCCCCAATGGCCCCTGTGGCGCTTTCAACAATACCAACCCCCCCGCTGCATCCTCCTTGCCTTGCATGGCCCCTGCCAGATCATCTACACCCTCACAGCGGCTCACTTCAGCCACTAGCCTCACAGCATGGTCCTGTATCAAGTCCAGCGGCTGAATGCCCTGCAGGCATGTCAAGCCCACGCGAGCGCCGCGCTGAGGGCCCTGCATGCTCCACACCACCACAACATCAAATATTTCCTGTGCAGATGCGCCGTGCCGGGGCTTGGCTACTGCAGGCATGTCTTCTGCAGCCTCCTTGCGGCGCACCAGCATCTCTGCTGTGACGGGCTCGCACGCATCTCCCTCGCAGAGCACTTGATCAACATTCCTCGATGCCACAGCGGCAACTTCCTTGCTCTTTACGCCTGAAAAGCCGGCCCCGTCTTCTGCTGACGTGTAGCGCACGTCAGTGCCGCTCTCAACGACCTCCCATCTGCTGGTCTGCAGCAGCACCTCCTTCAGGTTCAGTGTGAACAGCTTCGAGAGCGTTGCCGCATGCCGGCTGCCGGCCACTGTGACCGCCAGGCGCCAGTCTGTGAGCGAGCCTGCAACTGGCAGCATGCGCACGTTGCGGCAGGCGATGGTCGCCTGGGCGGTGACTTGCATCTCAAAGCGCGTCACCCGGAAGCCTCCATCTTCATCCTCATACGCCAGCACTAGCCTCACAGTATGCTGCCCTGCAAGCCACCACACATGCGGTCACACCACTATGCATGCTGGCCTCCACTACAAACAGCAAGGCACTCATCGCATGCTGGCGAGGGCTGTGAGAAAGGCACCTTCAGACTTTGGGTGCATCCACAGTGGCAGGCGCATGTGGGCCAGGCCGTCACTGCCAGGCAGCCACTCGCACGCCGCCAGGTCCACCGGGAAGCTATTCACGGAGCCCTCAGGCTCCTGCCACGTGCTGCCTTGCCTGCGGTGGCCGCTGGCGCCTCTGCAGTGGCTGAACACTGCCACGGTGTCCATCAGCTCTCTGCCACACGCAGCCCCCAGCTTTCCTGCACTTGCAGCATCCTTCGTCATGCTCCTTTCTTTCATCACAGTGTTGTCCTTTGGTGGCGGCAGTCGGACCAGAGCCTTCAACGTTGTATGACTGCCACAACACAAGCGCAGCCTCAGTGCAACCATTGGCATGGACCGCAGTCACATGCCCCTGAATCGTGCAAGTCAGGAAGCTTGGCTGGCAAGCGCACCAACAGCGAAGGAGGGCTGCAAGGACACGTCTGCGCACGTGGTGAGCACCGTCAGCCTCTTCAACGAGCATGCCGCTGGCTTGGAAACAACAAACGGCAGAGGCAGCAGCTGCCCCACCAGCACCGTTCTTGGCAGCATTATTTGTCTCCCAGCTTCCTCCCAGTCTGCAAACAGCTGTGCGACAACATCTGCAGGAAGTGCGGGGATGGCCATGGCAGCATCCATCTCTGCAGGCCTCAGGAACAGCAGCGGGCCTGGGGGCAGCACGCGGAACGCCAGGCACGTGCGGTCGGTGTAACCCAACCGGGGGGGCTGCACAGCATCCGCCGCGCGCACAGCAGCTGCGATCGTCATGCCACGAGAGTAGTCTGCTGCGGTGCGGCTGTCCATGAGCGACCCGTACTTCAGGCGGCGCACACTGGGCTTGAAGAGCGCTGCCGCCTGCACCTTGGGATCCTCTTCGCTGAATTCGGGGCCTAAAGACACCGACCTGGACTGCATGGGGTCACGGGCACCGCCGCAGCCCACCTCCCACCTGCCCCCCCCGATGTACAGCCAGCCGGGCTTGGTGGGGCGCACCACCAGCGCACGTGTTGATGTCTGCCTGGGCGCCAGCACAAACGACTGCGGCTCGGAATCGATCAGGTCTGTGCACGACTCTGCTTTCATGCACAGGTCATTCAGATCTGATGGCAGCAGCACGTTGGATGGGAACACTGGAGGTGCCAGGCCCTTGTCATTAGCGGTTGGCCGCGAACCTTCCACTGAAGAAGGTTCCGCGCCCATGCAGCATGCACAAGCCACGCGCAGATCCTTTATTGAGAGGTCTATGTCAAGCGGGTTGGTCACTGTGACATGCACAGTCATGGGCTCGTCTGCAAACACGGTGCTGTACATGGTGCCAGACTTGGGCCGCGCTAGCAGCGCCTTGTGCTGGGGCAGCTGGGCTGCTGCATCTTCTAGCGCCTTGTACTGTCGGCTTGCGGCGCCGTCCGTAGAGGCGCCCGGTGCAGGCTCAGGGCCGTTGATGCACACCTGCACCGCGCCCTGTGTAAGTGTGTTGTTGTTAGCTGGCGCAGCGTTTCCACACTGCTGCACGTCACGGAGGGCCGCTCAGCTGCGCTGCAGGAAAACACGAGTTGTGCTGGGTGTCTGATCATGCCACCTGTGGCCGCCTGGCATGCAGCACAGCAACCACCCAGGCAGACTGTGGGTTGCTAGCGCAACGGTCTGTACAACCACAGAAGCATGCAGCGTACCCGCATGGAGTGCAGTTGCATGGGGACTTGGCTGTCCTTGATCAGGGGCACTCTGAGCGCCAGGATCGCAGCATCAGTGAACAGAGGCTGCCCCACATCCCGCGCGTTGCACAGCACCTTTCTCAAGTGAGACAGCTGCCGGACTTGGGAATCTGGTGCACTCTCCGCGGTGTCGCCAGACAGCACGTCACGGAGGTACAGCGCAGCATCACGCCATCGCGCAACGTCCTGGCAGGCCACAGCGCCCGCCTCTGACAGCATGCGGTGCGCTGCCCCCCACTCAGAGTTCAGGCAATCGGCAACGGCGCGGAACACAACTACTGCTAGCTCCGTGAGTCTGAGCTTCTGGTATCGGGAGCCCGCCAGCATGAGGTAATGCGCGGCACGCCTCATCTGCGGCATGGGTGCGCATGCTTTACACAGCCCGGCCTGCTCCAGAAGCAGGGCGCTAAGCACAGGCTCAGCAAAGTTGGAGCATCGGGTGTAGCAGGCAAACGCCTCGCCCGCGTTGCCCAAGGCCAGCATGGTGCCGCCGAACAGCAGCCCGCAGCGCACCGCGAGCATGGCACTGTTGGACACCCGCACGCCACCTGACGGCTGCAGGCTGGCATACACTCGGAACGCCTCATCCATCGGCCTGCACACACATGCCAGGCTGAGGGGCACCACCTCTGCTGCTCTGCATCCACTGCTGCCCAACATGTTGAGGGGCGGCAGCAGCAGGGGCGGATCGTCAGGGCCACACACAGCAGTGGTCTACAGCTAGGTACCCTTACATTGGGATATTCTAGATACTTCAGGGCCATTTATCGGCTGACATATACAACAATCCCGGAGGGTCCGTGGAGCACTTGTGCACAGTGCTGCTTGCAGGGACCGGAGCAGTAGCGAGATCGCCAATGCGATTAGCATGCAAATGCCACGGGGTCAGGCGAGCGCCGTTTAGGTTTAGACAACAGCTCAGGGTGCACACTTCCAGATGTCGAGGCTGGGGCCGCCAACGGTGACCTGCATGAAGCGGCTGAGCGCCAGCGCCTCCAGAGTGGCCGCCCACTTCAGCATCGCCTTTAGAGACCTGAACTCGTCTGCAGCATCAGCATAGCACCCCTCTGCATCCTGGTACTGGCCAATCATGAAGTAGAGGTCCCCCAGCAACCGTAGCCGGCTCTGGGGCGTGTCTTCTGGCAGCTGTGGCCCGGAGGCGTCTGCGGAGTGGGCAGGCTTCGACTTCAAGCGGCTGCTGAACCCCATGACCTTGCTGAAGCTCTTGAAGATGCTGCCCCGGTGCTGCGCCACCGCATCCCTCAGCAGGTTCATGCGCCGCTCTATCGGGTCACATAGCGAGTCACCTGTATCCACACATGCACGTTGCTGCCTCTTGAACGTGTAGCCCAGCAACTTCTGCGACCCCAAACACGACACTCCAAGGTACCGCCAAGCACACAGACCCACTGCAGCATGCAGTGCGCGCGTGGCTCTGAGCAACATCAGTAGGGCGAGAGCGACAACATGACACTGGAGACTGTGCTGGCTGCGGGGTGGCCAGGGGGGCACCGCCTCACTGAGCAGCGCAGAAAAACTTACAGGGGCAAGGGGTGGGGGGCAGGCAAGGGGGCGCGCACGTATCACAGCACTGATCAGGTTGCGGACGTCCTCCAGGTTCTTCTGCGACAGCCAGCAGCCTCGGGCGGGGCCGTCGTCTTTGGTGAATGCGGGCCTCTCCAAGGGCTCCCCTGCGGAGGGCCTCACGCTGCCTGTGTCGTCTTCGCCCTTGCTAGGCAGGCTGCTGTGCTCGAACATTTGCCACTGCACATGTGTGCCCGCCTCATCCTCGCTGCCGCTCCCACTGTTTATCACTAGCGCTGACACTCGCGGCGCGCTTGCGGGTGCACCTGGCAGTGCCGCCTCAACTGCTTTCGCGACCTGCACCACACACCAGACTCCTGCGCCTGGCAGCCTGCCCCCGACCAGCAAGCCACCAAGCAAGGTTCTGCAGACCTGCACCTCAGCAAGGACAAGACAGACGGACGAGCTCGACAGACGTATTCAAAACGACCTTTGATGCTTGTAGGGGCACGCCGTACCGTATCGCCCTTTGCTTGCAGCTCCTCGGTGGTGAGGGACCCGCAGCGGCTGTCCACGAGCAGCACAAAGTGCCGCGGGAAGGCAGGATCCCACAGCTTCTGCACCGAGGGAGGTGTGTCGGGTAAGCCGTTTTCTGGAGGCTCCTCTGGGCGCTCCAGGTGCGGCTTCAGGAGCTCCAGAGCGGCCTCGGCCACGTCCTCTGCCAGTGCATCGAGTGCGTACAGCACGCACAGTGGATGGTCGATGCTTTCATGTGGCTGAAACATCATCGTGCGGGAGAACTGCAGCAGGCGCTACCTAAGGGAACTGCTTAGGGTAAGCTACGTAAGGGTAAGCTGCGTAGGCAACAATGCCAGAGAGAGCTTCGCACCTCTTGGGTGTACTCCACAAACCATGGGGTCAGCTGTGACAATGGCTCCGACAGCCGGGTCGCGGACAAGATGCTGTTCTGGCTGAGGTCTTGGATATGGTTGGCATGCTTCCGCAAGAGCCGCGGAGTCCACGTCTGGTGCAGGTGCTCCACAATAGCAGGTGCTGGAGTGGGCTGGGTGCTGGTCCAGTCATAAAACCGCACTGGGAAGTTCCCCTCAATTCGTATGGTGCCTTTCTCCACTCGAAATGGGAAACCTGCGCTTAAGAAGCTTCGATGTCTCATGTACAAGGTCGTCAAGAGTCCCCAGCTGCACATGGGGACCCGCGCCTGGTGTTGGGCGAACCTCTTAAAACACACATTGGTGCATACCTTGAGCTCCAACCCCTGCCCCGTTACTGCATGCTCTGAGCAAATCAGTGATTGCAACGCCATTGCTTGCGCACGACGAGTGCACGGCAGCGTCTGCATGAACTGCGATAGCAGGTGTCCATCGCTCCCGCACAACCCGACGAAATGTAGCTGCTTCTGCCATGCCAGGCAAATCCTGATGCTGGGTGATTACTACAGAACTGCACGCAATCACACTGCGTCAAGCCGCTTGATTTTACCAGCTGCAGCAAACCAGACCATGTGCCAGCAGGCCTTCTCATACTGCTCACGCGTTCGGACCTGGTACACAGCCCTAAACCTCTGGCAAGGCTGCTCTTGTGACGTGAATGCGCATGATCGTAGGCATGCGCTGCGATTACCCGTTCCTGATCATGCGAGGTGCTTGCCCGTTAGGACGTTGACAGCGAGCGAATCCGTTCAACTTCCACGGAAGCAGGTTCAGCAATGGCGCAGCACGACATTATAAGGGAGCTTCAGCCATGTCTTGGGTTCTCCAGTGCAAGCAGAATCTCAAGGCAACCCCCAATCACAAATGCCTGATTCACTTCATAAGAGGATTCCACCAGCCTGCAAGAAGCGTCTCGGGAACACACATGCAATCCAAGGCACGCAACAACATAGTAGCTGTGCAATGGTGGGTTTATCATGCTGCACATGTTGTTTCTGACCCCTACATGCGGGTTCACTTGGATGCTCGCATGCAAGATAGTGGCTACATGTGGTTCACATGATGAGTACCATTGATAGCACGCTTGTAAGGCTGCATGCTTGGCCAAGCCATCGAGTGTGAGCAGGCGTTCGACACTGTGAAATTCCCGTCCATAGCTGTCGGCTTTGAGGTGCAGACTGCTGCAGCGTGTTTGCTGGCCACCGCGCTCATGCGACAGAACGCAGCAGGTGCTTTCAGCTTCGTGCCACCACAGTACCTGGACGTGTGGGGCCCCCATAGTCATACAGGTTGGTGCTCAACGTAAAGATGCAACGGTGCACATGCTCCAGCCTCCCTCCCCTGAACACTCCCGACTCTGCATCTCCTGAGGTCAGGGGATGGTAGCAAGACAATGACGGCTGCGATACGAATTGGAACAAAGTATAACATGGTGGGTAGTCCTCCGGCAGCGTTGCTTCTTCAACGCCGTGATGCTTTTCTTAATCACACATTCTGCTTGTTGGTGCTGTTGTGGCTGACGATGCGGTCCCTGTTGGCGACCCTGTCTTTGCTTGCAGTATTGTGCGGCGTTCTCTGCAGCCTCTGTGTTCACCTTCGCGGTCCCGTGTGACCCGGGGGTGTATGTCCATGTCCCACCCCTACGGGGGTGCTGAGGCCGAAGCCCTTCTTGGGTATGGCGTGGTTCCCGATTAGCTTTTTTTTCAATGTTGCATCGGGCCGCCCTTTTCAACACGCACCAACGGCACAGCCCGGAGCGTGCTTGCATGAGCGCTCATCACGCAGCCTCTCACAACTGTGTATCCTGCAGGAGTCGCAGTTCTGCAGGGCAAGCAAAGCCAGAGCACTGGCGCGAGCGGACGCTGTGAACCGTGGTTTGGCAGGAGAACATCCAACAGCAACCCCTGCTACTTCACCCCTGCTGGCTCTTCCCTGCAAGGCAGCCCCCATCATGTATCTTTCTGCGCACATCATGTCCCATGCTGACACAGGCAGCACTGGTGCAGCCCGATATGCTTCTTGTGGCTGCCGTCGCTACAAACAATGGGCGAATGGTACAGCACATCACAGCGTGTGCACCTGCCTGTTCGGTAACTGTGTTCCAGGCTGCCCAGTCCCTGGGTAAGTGGAAAGTGCTATTCACTGAATCACCAGATGTGCCGGCCCCAGTAGGCGAACTACACCAACTAGTCTGCTCAACCCTTCTCTGCACAGGGTGCGCATTGCACGCTGTGAACTAATAATTGGTTTCAACACGATCTAGACGAACCATTACTAGTCTTGGGAAGACCTTATACTCAACTGCGTCCTATTTTTATGCAAGGGCCCAGGTTTGAGTCCCGGTCCAGCCAGAGCCACATCTAGTCTATTCTTCGAGCTTCTGGGCCAGGGTATCTGGTGGTTTCCCCTTAACGAATTGCATGAGTTCTGCAACTGTGGCGCTGAGGCCGAAGCTCAAAATGAGTAATAAGATTTTAATCTATTACACATACCAAAGCAGCAATGCTGTGCGATCCACCAGGAGGCACAGAAATGCCCCTGAGCGTAGATGCAGATGCTATATGCGGTGAGTGCAGTAATGTGACGTTTGAGGTGATGGTGTGGTCAATCACGGTTCATGATTCCACTTGTCTCAACTTCGCGACGCCGTGTGTGCTTCGGTGTCTTCCTCCCCACAGGCGGCTGTGGCAGCTCACCCCACTACGGAGAAGGTGTCCCGGCGGGGCCGCTGCCGGGCCCCCCCTGCACCACACCTTAATCCCCTTCCTGACTCGCTTGCCTCTGGTCTTCGCCGCTGCCTTTGCTTCGGTACACGGAGCCAGTAGTGTACCCCTTTCTCACTGTGCTTTCTGGAAAACTACCGTACTGCCACTCTGTGCGCTGGGATGATCTGCCGCTCCATGGGCACTGGCACTGTGAGACCTGTGGGCTCTGTCGTCTAGTTGCACCATGGGGTTAAGTGCGGTGAAGCGGCGTTGGCGCTGCTTGCAACACTTCTTGTTCAGTTGTAAAGCATCCGCGGTGGGCTGCCCTGACCCCAATGACCTTTGGGACGACTTACTCCGGCTGGTCCTGGCTGGTGGGAGTGCGCACACTGCCCTCCTTGACGCTCGCAATGTGAACTGCTTTGAGCCTATGTGACTACACACTGCGTCCCTTGGGTTCTTGATCCGTCGGTTTTCCTGCGGGACTGTGAGGCTGATGAATGTGTTGCGATATACTCCATTATTGCTGCTTACATCCTCCTGGTTGGTGCTGTTGTGGCTGACGATGCGGTCCCTGTTGGGGAACCTGTGTTTGCTTGTGCCATTGTACGGCGTTCTCTGCAACCTTTGTGCTTGCCTTCCTGGTCCCACGTGGCACGGGGGTGCATGTCCTTGTCCCGCCCCTTTGAGGGTGCTGAGGCCGAAGCCCTTCCTGGGTATGGCGAGGTTAGTTTTTTTCTCCCATGTTACACAGAAACTCAAGAATTCATCGATTGAATTCCAGATTTTGGCCACCGTCTGAAGTACATCTCTGTGTGCTGAGCACCTTGAAAAACTGTAAAGTACAACTATCCGGGAGTTTCGATGGGTTTAGTAGCTTCGTTGATGTTCCGCGCTTCGTTGTTGCTGATGCGTGCGTGTGGGTATGCTCGTTTGATGTTGCCTTGAGGATCACCGTGCAAACTGCCGGTTGCAGGACAGTTCATAACAATTTGCTTGAGTTATGCTCGAGTCTCTTCGCGCTGATAACTCAGCAGTCAAGAGTGATGCCTTGAAGACTGCACTGGTAACGCTACAGAGGCGCCTGAGCACAGCTGAAGAAGCACGTACGGCCATCAATACCATGCCAGCCATCTCGTTTTGTTTAATTTCAACCCTGGGTGTCAGAGAGTAGTCGCGTTTGTGCCGTGATTGATGACATGGCGAGACCACGCTCCAGACTTCCTCCCTGCCGATATTGTGATGTAGCACGACTTGTGCCTAGAAATATCCTATCAGAGCATGTATATATGATACTTCTGAGGCATGTACTGCTTTCGTGTCACTTAGAAACGATCATGTGATGTCCGCTGCAGTTGGCACGTTGGAGAAGGAGAAGGCCAACTTACAACATGAGCTATCTGTTACAAGGGGTGACGCAGCGAGAGCTAGATCAGAACTTTCTGCTGCACTGGACAGAGCCCGCTTACTTGAGGGAAGCGAATCAGTTCGTGTCACACACTTGCAAACTGAAACACGCAGTCTTCAACAGGTATGCTGACTTTCTTGACAACTACAAGCTGTGCAGCACAGGTACACGCAGAATGCATTGTTCGTTGACTCTTTGCACGCTGAGGTGACGCCTTTACACCAGGGAGCAGCTGTTTTCAGGCGATTGCCAATCTGCTGGAGGAAAAAACAGAGTGGCAGAACACCTATAGAGAACTACAGCATGAAAAATGCCAGTTGTCAGCCTCTCTGGATTCTACCAAGAGGGATTTACAAGCTGCAAGTCATCATCAAGCATGCCTGCAAAGCAAGGTGCAGTGTGCCGGAGAGCAGCAGCAAGCAAGTGATAAGGAGGTTGTACAGCTGAGGAGTATGAATTCACAACTTCAGGCAGACTGCTGCAAAAATCTAGATGAATGCAAAAAGCTGCAGCAGAGGGTGCTGTGCGTTTCTTTTTATCTGCAAGACACACACCATCAGATCACCTGCTGGTGAATGCAATGTGTCCTGTAGATCGCTAGAGGCCTTGTATGAAAGTACCAAATCGCGCTTGACGGAGCAGCAGCACGTGTCAAAAGCACTGAGGAAGCGCTGTGACGAAAGAGAGGCAGTTGTGGCGACTCTTGAGACCCAGCTGCTCGACGCTAGGGCAGACAGCAAGCAGCAGCAGCAGCTGGCAGACTCAGCACGGAAGCAAGCAATGCAGGCCTTGGACACGAAGCAAACGCTGGAGCAAATGTGCTCTAGCATTCAACAACAGCAGCAGAGCGCAGTTGTGTCGTCATCCAGATGCAGCATGCACATCATCCACGTGGCAGGCTGCTGAATATACCAACATTTGGTGCTGCATCCTGGCTAAAAATCGGAATCTGAGTTGAGATTTACCTGCATCACTGAAGCGTTTGTACAGATGGCCTCCCAAGACGTGCAGCAGCTCAAGGACCAGCTGCAGTCTGCAACATCACAGCTGCATGTGCTCAGTGATCAGCTACGGACTGCAGAGGCAGATGTCGCCAATGGAAAGGCACAACTAGCTGAAAGTCAACGAAATGCTGCCAGTCAAGTCGAGCAATTGGAAGAGAAGCTGGTAGAAGCAGTGAAAAACACAGAGCACTATCGCAAGCTAAGCCAGTTGTCACCACGGACCAGCACGAGTGCAGAACAGGAAATCCTGCAACAGCTGCAGAATGCCAATAGCAGCGCTCTTCACAGCAGCCAGGTTGCTCATGCTCATGAAAGGGAAATTCAGGCGCTTCAGCAGGCGCTGGAGGCAACACAGAGGGAGAAGGAGGACACGCAGCGTGTACTCAGCAAAGTGATGGAGCGCCACACTGGGCTCCTTTCTGGATTTGTGGAGGTGGGTAGCTGCAGTCCCCTTCCATGGCTATTGTGTGCAGATGTGTATCGCAGGATGCGATTGCAGTGCTGAGCCCAGCGTAGGAGAACATTCTGTGTCCCACCCCTGCTGTCAAAGTCACTGCCCGCGAGGAAATCGTGGGAGCCTGATCTACTTAGTTCTAGAGTCCTTACAGCGTCATTTGAATGTTGGGGAGTGCTTGCAAAACCAGTTGGCTCCTGAGGCACTGACACAAGGTAACCGTCTCTCTCATCCACCACTTTTGGAATATGCGGAGAAAGAAATACACAAGTGCAGGCACCAGGGATTGTGAAAAGTCCGCTCAAGAATGGGAAGATAAAGCGCATAAAGGAAACCTCATCAGCACGCCGCTCGTTGAGCCCTGTGCCCACCACTGCACGGGCTGCCACCAGGGTACCCACCCCAAAGCAGAACCTGAAAAAGTGTGCTGACGCAGCTGCAACGGCTGCAGCAATCAAAGATAGGAACCATGCAGCAATCAAAGCCCATGTCAGCACAAGAGGTTCCAGCAGTGTGCGCTGCACGTCCACGTTTGGAGATGAAGCGACTACCAACAGGATTGCACGGTGCGACCCTTAGGTTCAACATGACCAGTCAAATCATCCAACGTGACACTTTCAATTGACTCCAGGCTGCATCAATCACGAAAACTACTCTACGCAGACCCTTACCTCTCCTAGTCGTGTACATACCAAGAACCTGTAACCTGTTTGTATCCCAGTTGTTGTCACATTGCTTTCTGCCAGAGACTATCTTTATCTGCTGTCATAATCTACAACACCTTGTCCTAAGATGTAGCAAACTTGTGGTTGACTCTCGAGTGTCCGAGGAGGTGGCCAGGGTGTGGCAGTCACGCCGGCACGTGCAGGGGGGCTGCGGCCAAAACCATCAAGATGGCGCAGCGGCAGGAGGCTGCCGCTGAGGCTAAGGCCACACGCAGGGACATTGAAGGTCAGTACTTGCGTAAGTACAGTGAGTACAGGGAGCTGTTGGCTGGTAAGGGCGCATTCAGCAAGCATGCTGCACATGAAGTTCAGCGTGTGGTGCAGCTGATGGACGAGCTCAACCAGCAAGCAAAGCAGTTGTTATGCAGTAGAACGAGCTTGTCGCCAGTCAGGTAGAGTGCAAGAGACGAGGTGGTGCATCTTAATATGCAACATCTCTCTACTTTGACATGAAACCAATACTTGTTTCATATGAGCCGTAACCCTGCACACAAACACAGGCTATGGAGAAACAGTTGTGAAGTAGCGAAAAGACAACTGCAGAGAGTGTCACAACTTCATTCAGACCAAATTTCTATTCCTTTGCGCTTCTGCATACTCTACCACACGAACACATGCATGCCGTGATGAGTTCAAGGGTTCTTGTGTTCAAGCCAATATAACTGGCCACAATGTGCCAAAATTCTCCGCGTTGATGTGCACTGAGCAGTGTAGTCAGCATTTGTCAACCGTACCTCCTTGGCAAGGTAAGGATCTGCTTCTCCACACCACTCTTTGAATTCCTTGAAGGGCTCTGATAACTGGTGTGGGTCATGCAAATCGGACTTCTTGCAGTACCTGTAGGCGGAAACAAATCTGCATTGAATGAAAGACATGAAAGACCACCACAAATCACAATATTTGCATCGAAGAAGGTTGAGCGACGCTCACTCAGAGGTCAGCTGGTACCAGACACACCTCTCATACACAAGGAACGTGTCTGTCTGGCCTTCTACTTCAAGAACTTCGTATACCAGGGTTTGCGGTTCTGTCGCCTTCACGTGTGCCGCTAGAACTCCCCATCTTCTGAGCCACTCTTCCCGAAGCTCTGGCTTGATTTGAACCTTGATTGCCAGTACAAAGGGCCCAGACTGCAGACATGTCGCAACAAATCCCTTCTGAAATATTCATGATTCTGTTTGAGGTAAGCGGCTGCACGCACCTGTGGAGCGTCCGGAGTCTTGCAGTCGTCGCTGCCTGTACCAATGAGGCGTCCATCGCGCAGTGTTCCGATTTGATTCCCAAGGAAAACACCGCACAGTAAACCGATAATAACCAGGACTATGTAAAAAACGTAGGCCACTTGTCTCGCACCTTTCATTTTTCCAGATCTGGTGCCAAGCACGCCAACCAACCGCCCACCAAAACACCTAAATACAAACCCACATGTGCAGAAAGAAGCGAGCAAGAGAGTGGCTGTTGCGCGACAGATGGGGTTTCAAGGTATGTCGAATCGTGTGATGAGTCCCATGCGAACAGAAGCCCATTCAAGGGGGTGCGGGCATGCATGCATGGCGTGGGCCTGAGTGAGTGAGCGAGCGACAAGGAACATCACATAACCACAAGGGCTCACTCTCTTTGGTCGCAGTGCCCTCAGTCTGGAGTACTGCAGATGGGACCCCTCTGTCCGCCACAGCACACACCACACAGTGACTGCAGAAGCACAGTCAGTGCCCCAGGTGGCCTCAGGTGCGGCAACTCTGCCAGTGATGGCGCGCACCCAAGGCCCTGCGTTCGAAACAGTTCTTCAGATTGTGCATGCAGGGTGTGGGAGCCATGTTTTCGTTGTCTGGCCCAAGAAAGTGGTGGCATGCTAGGATAGCATGAATGCTTGCATGAATTTATGTATGCATGAGGCTCTCTCGCTCACCACCTCTGCACCCACACCCCTCCCTGTCATCGAAAACCTGGCAGATCTGCAGATTTGCTTACTTCTCCACTGGCACATGACTGGTTGCCCATCATGCAAGTCGGCGATACCCCCCCCCCCCCCCTGCCTGCCGTGAGGCCTGCTCGTTGGCTGGGGATGCAATGAGAGCGACCGCCCCACAACAAAGTATTTGCGGCTGTGATGCAGGGTCCGCGCATTGCCATTGTAACAACAAGGAGGTCTGCCCCTCCCTGCCCTCAGGCATCCAGTACTGTGATGCAAGGGGCTGAGCTGGAAAGCTGTGCAGCTGGCAGAGTTGCCTTCACGCGCAGCTCGTTTGGGTTTCCCGGCTAGCTGCACTGATGTCAGCTGCATACTGGAGTTGAAGCCTCTCGGTAGGACTGCATGGTGCAGCAGCCTCGCATGAGCACAGTGGATGTTCTTCTACTGCAAGTCATCCACACCGTGATCAGGCCTGTGCTAGAGTATGGCATGGAGGCGTCGGGCCAGCCTGCTACATCTGCCACCAAGAAGTGGCAGAGGAGCGGGGGAGGGGGGAGTTACGCTCTCGCCACCTGGTGCATCCCTTTGGCGAACTATTGCAGACAGCTTACCTGGCCTGCGGCATCACTCTCTTCCCAGGCAAGCCAGCCTGAACCCGAGTAGCGCGTGCTTCCCCTGGCGTGCTCCTCTCTGTCTGCAGCATGCTTTTCGACAGTGCGTGGGGCCTTGCCCATGGCCGGTGCTTGAAGCGCTTGTGGATCTAATTCCCAGCCTCAAGCGTCCCAGCTGCCGTGCTTTCGTGTTGCGGCTCGCCCCTCCCTATTGGCCAGTCATCCCTGAGCTGTTCGAGTGCAGCACTTCAACCTAGTACGGCGCAGTCCCCGAAAACAGGCATTTTTGGGGTTGTGCTGACGAGGTTGTCACTGTTTGTGCCCCTGAGTTTGCTCTTGCTCGTGCCCTCGTGCGGCGTTCTCTGCAGCCTTTGTGTTTGCCTCCCTGGTCACGTGTGGATCGTGGGTGCATGTCTCTGTTCCGCCCCTTGGGGAGTGCTGAGGCTGAAGCCTCCCCTGGGTATGGTGTTGATTCTGAGCAGTTATTTTTCCACAGAGATGAGGGCTGCGCGCATGATGCTATGAGCAGATCCAACCACACTAGCAGTGTCAAGCTACACCCCTGGTGCTATATCTCTGGTGAATTCACAGATCGCATATATGCTTCTTACCGTGTGCAATGATGCATCGTGACGACGGGATACCCATGGCCGAAACCTGCTGACATGTGCCAAGATGTGAAGTACCACGAGTCACATTCATCAGTGTCGTTGGACCGCAGTCACATACCTGGTCACTTGCCTTGGCTGTGTCTCTGTCTGGCTGCAATCGCATTGTTCTCGGTCTGGTTGCAATCGCATCATCAGCGCGCTGCGTCACGCCTCTGCTTGGTCTCTTCATCAGCTTGTTGGGCCGGTGGATTGCTCACGAAAGCTTGACCGTCATTGGCATCCTACAGTACTTTGTTCTGTGAGTGTTTGGTACGCTTTCGTTGGTTTGTTGGACTTCTTGGAAGCACAACCGGCAGAATGCTGTGGAATATCCCGTGTGGGTCACTGCTTGACATCCCAATCAAAATAAGCGGTGCGCTTCGTGCTGAAAGTGTCGTGGTTCTGCGGGCTTCGTACTGTGGCGTGCTGAATCCCACGACATCGCTCCTGACAAGGTGTTCCCGGAGCTGCATGCCAGCAATCCATTCCATCTGATTCGCGAAAGTCTAAGTAAATAGTGTTACTAAATCACGCAACGGGTGGTGAATTCAATGATCCACCTCCAAACACGATCTCCTGGTGCCAACAGGCATCAGATTGTCCCCATCCACTTCAGATACGTGCATCGAATCTTCTGACGTAGTGAACTGTCTCAGTAGCAGGGCGCAAGCAGCAAGTCACACGTCAGAGAGAGCAGCACAGCATGGCACTTGTCCCAGTGGACAGAATCTCGACTCTTCGGGAGCAATGTTTCTCAGACACTCGCGTGTCTGTGCAGTGTTGCTCCCCATTTTCGTTCTGTTCCAGTGCCTCACTCTGCTGCCGCTCGGCTCCACGGCAGTGTTGTGGGCATTGCTTGTGTTTGGGCCAATCCTCTTCTTCACAGGTGCGGGCCCGCAGCTCTGCACTGCGTGCATGTACAGTATTGAGCGCACGATGAACTGCTAGTTTATCTGTTGCGCACTAGGTAGTGTGTGTGAGTGTGTATGTGTGTGCAACTGTCGTGGATGCATCCGGACGGCGCCATTGCCAATGCATGCACCGGCCACTGATCCGCCTGCGCCACACACATGGTCACATCCTGCAGTGCTGATTCACGAGCTCGGGCACTGCCTGGGCGCGCGATCTGTGGGGGGCAAGGCCTCTCATATCATCCTGTGGCCGTTGGGAGGCCTGGCGTACATCGCACACGATGCGGGCCCTGTAGCAGACCTCTGGGTGACGTTTGCCGGGCCCCTCACGCACCTTCCGCAGGCTGGCGTCTGGCTCATCATTTCGTGGCTCATGAATCCCTCTGAGAGCCCGGAAGACCCAAAGTTTGACAAGTCACAGTTTGGCCGCAGCCTGGTCGGCACTGCCTTCTGGGTGCGCAATCCCCTCCCCCCCCAACGTCAGACCTTGGGCTCCCCTGGAAGTGATGCATGCATGTCAGAGTGCCCGGCGCTCAGATTCAGTCAAGGTCCAGGGCAGATTGACAGCCTGGGCCGCCAGAGTCATCCCCCTTACGTTTCCGTCCTTGTGGCTACAGGTGCTTCTAGAAGGCTGCTGATAATGTAATCCGCAGAAGTGCCGCTTAACACAACGCATGGGCCATAGTGCCTGTGAATGCTGCTGCTGTGTGTGGTAGGGTGTGTGGTCGCACAAGCAAGATCATGTGGTTGGCAGTGTGTACGCTGTGCGTCACCTGCGTCTGCACATGGCGGCCTATGCCTGGCAGCTGCCGTGCTACTGACCATTGCGTTGTGCTGCAGATGAACATCTTCCTCATGCTGTTCAATCTGCTGTGCCCAGCCTATCCACTAGATGGGGGCCGCATCCTGGTGGACCTGATGCTCATCGTGGGGGTGCCTCCCAAGACCACTGCCTGGATCACCATCGTGGTGGCAGTCGTCGTGGCGCTGGCAATGATCATTGTCGCGATCGTGAAACGCTTCTTCGGCTTTGGAGGCATCTTGATAGGAGCATTCATTCTGTACAGCACGTATGGCCTGTGGCAATATCTGCAGCAGGACCAAATCGAGCAGCATCCTCTCTTCAACAAGGGATCTCAAAGTGAGAATCCCGCAGCAGAGATGGCGCCAAAGAACGAAGCTGCAGAGACTCCCCAAGTGTGAGGCCGCCGAGGCATGCACTGGCACAGTTGGGGACTCACCTTTGGTATTCGTAGAACTCCGGTGGAAGCATGCCTAAGCATGGCGAAGAGGTCGTGTAATCATAGTGTAAAGTATAGAAAGACTTGTAAGACATCACAACGAGGCCTCGTTGTGATGTTTCCTCGCGAGGAATGATTCTTGAATGCACGCGTTTACATTTGAATGCCAGCGCAAGACGTAGGTCCAGAATGTGCCTCCGGATTCTTTGCCCACGGGGTTTGTTGCCGGTTGCTCCATGTGTTTGATGTTCTCTAGCTCTAGCGCCGTTGCGAATGTCTTGCTGAGTGAACAACCTCCTGCTGTGCCATGTGATGGATGTACGTCTGTAACTTTACACCACATTTGAATGCATGGGTGTGAATACAAGGGGGACCTGTAATTGTGAACTCACGGCTGCATGGGCGTCCTCGAGGATCTGCAGCGTCGCTTTAAGTTTCTGGTCGTACTTGTATTTTGCAACAGGTCCCTTTGCTGGAACAGCACCCGAACACGCCTAAGCAGTTGCGAACACGCAGCTCTCCTCATTCCACGATGCTAGGCGCACTCGGCTACAATATCCCTTGCGGATCCTTATTCGGGATTCCTATCAAGGTTAATGGTGCGTTCGTTGCACATCTGTGTGCTGCTGTGTTGGGCTCGGTGAGCCATGGGTCAGGTCGTGACGCTTCCCATTTCGCGCAGCATGTGCACCAGCTGATGCACACCCAAACATAAAGAATCATTTATCAAGTTAAGAGTTGTCAGCAGTGATAGGAGGCGTCATGCAGCTGGTCTTGCGCAAGTACTTGCTCAACAGAACAGATCACGTCATTCGCATGCCGGTCAAGCCACTGATGCCCAGTTTCTCGTAGACGTGACAACGTGCACCTTGGTAATATTGTCGTATAGCTATTGATCGAAATCCACACGTCAGTGACTTGTCACGCAGTTTGTGTTGGGTCAGAACGTTACATATATATCAGGTAAATCAGGATGCGAGAGCAAGCATTGCACAGATAGCCGTCAATCCCATCACAATAACATGACTAAATGTGATGGGGCTCTTCTACGGCGGTTCTGTGTAACACTTACTGCAGTACACAGAAATCAATCAACAACTGACATAGTGTCCGCCCTTAACAGCGCACAGGCACACTTGTACCTACTGAGCATGAGTGAAGAAAGTCTTCAGGGGCTCGACAGTCGTCCAGACCTCAGTGCAAGGTCATCTCGTATGTCACTCATGCAAGCCATCATGTGAAACGATGTGCATCGTTTCTCCACCTGACACAACTCGTATGTGCAGTACTGCTACCCCTGTTCATTGCATTCCAATGTGTCACAGTGCTGGACGGAGGTGGCATGGCAGTCTTGTGGGCCTTCCTCGTCTTCGGCCTCGTGCTATTCAGCAGTGGTGCGCAAGCTGCCCTCCCCTCCCCTGCTGCGCCACATGCTGCACTTGAACTGACTCTGTCTGATGTATGCTTGCAATACCTCAGCAGGTTATAAACAGCATGGGCATGACACCACAGCTAGCTGCAGTGCTGATACACGAGCTCGGACATAGCCTGGCAGCCAGGTGTGTGGGCGGGGAGGCGGAGCAGATAGTCATGTGGCCACTGGGAGGCCTGGCGTTCCTCAGCCACGACTCTGGGCCGAAGGGGGACCTCTGGGTGACTTTTGCTGGGCCCCTCACACACATACCACAGGCGGCCGTGTGGTACGGGGTGGCCGCTGCTGTTGACCCCGGGGTGGCCATCGACGGGCCTGGCTATGACAGCGACCGCTTCGCAGTTTCTCTTGTATGGACTGGTCTATGGGTGCGGCCTCTCTGTAGATCTTTCTCTAGCACTGTGCTACGCGTTTCAAAATGCCGCTGAGCCTTTCGTACGACTTAGCGACACAACCACAACAGGTATGCACTACACAGGCCGCTCAGGCACCACATGCCTGACACCGGCCACCTCTGTGCTGCAGCTGAACATTGTGCTGATGGCGTTCAACTTGCTACTGCCAGCCTATCCACTAGACGGGGGCCGCATCCTGGTGGACCTGATGCTCATCGTGGGGGTGCCTCCCAAGACCACTGCCTGGATCACCATCGTGGTGGCGGCCGTGTGCGGCCTGGGGCTCATCGTCGCTGGCATCCTCAAGTACTTCTTCGGGTATGGGGGCGTCATGATCGGGCTGTTTATCCTCCTGAGCACCTTCCAGCTGTTCCAGGCGTTGCAGAGCGGCAATCTGGAGCACCATCCGCTGTTCAAGCCCCCCAGCAAAGCCCCAAAGCACTCCCAGCCGGTTGCAAACAATGTTTGAAACTGTCCAGCTAGTGCACAGCCCGTGAAACATGCACAGAGGGAGCCAAGGGCTCAGCATCGGAGGCAAACCCGCATAGCATTGACAGTAAACTGTTGCATGCAGCGTGCATGTGTGCTCATTGTGCACCGAACAGGCAGTGCCCACCCACTAGACAATAGCTGTGATTTGTGTCCACTGTGTAACAGATGAGGGCAGAGTTTTACAAGGATGAGAATGTAACAACTGCGACTTGCGTGGAATGCTTGCAATCGATGAAGGGCACCTCGCGTGGTTCAAAAGCATAGGTGCCCTGTCCGCCGCTCCGCCCACCTCCAGCAACGGCATGCATGGCTTCATGACAGACACAATGAAAGAATAAAAAAGCTAAGCTATTGCCCCCAAGGTGCCCAAACAAACAAAATCAGGGGCCATGCTGTTCGAATGTTCGCAGATGCTTGCAGTCGAAGCCAGGAGCCTTGCGGGGGTGCGACACGCCCTCATCGCCTGCCCTTGCGCTTACCTTGGGACCCTTTCGGAGCACCGCGGGCAGGCGGGCGCGCAGCAGCAGGTGGCTGCGCACGCGCATCCAGCTCCTCCATTGTGATGTGCGACTTGTCAAGGGAGTTGTCCACCGCACCCATGCCCTGCAGCACACGCCCCCCTCTTCCAGCAGGCCTGTGCGCCACCATGAGCTACCTGTCGCACAACTCCCACCCGCTCTGCGCTGCGAGCCCTGCCCTGAGCGGACATGCCTTCAGAGCCTCGGTCCTTCTCAAATGTGAATGCATATGCTGTGACCGTACTTCCTGCAAACTCATGCATGGACAAGCACAAAGGGGGTGCGCAGGAGCGCCCCTGTGCAACGCTGTCACTCGCCCTGTGCATGCCCCTGCATGACATACAGGCACCTAACAAAGGGCATGTGAGAGGAGCAAGCACCTGAGCGCCCTTGGACACAGGCTGGTTGCGCTGCGAGCGCTTGCGGCGCTTTCGGAACTCGGCGCGCTCGTGCTTGGGCAGCCACCGCTCCGGCTCCGGAGGCGGGCCTGGATTCTCAGGGTCGAACCCTTTCGGGTACCGCGGTTTCCTCTTCCGCTTCTTTGCCACCTTGCCCGACTTTCCCACGTCCTCATCACCGTGCCTGCAGCCAAGCTTACCCATGCATTATGGGGGCGGTGTGCGCAAGCAACAGCTTGATATGAAGCTTGCGCAGAGCATGCTTCATGTGAAGCCTGGTTAATTTTACGCCATTCACATGCTTCATGTCAATTTTCTTGCAAAGAGCATGCTTGCAGTGCAACGCGGCAACAAAATGTCAGGCCAGAGGCCATCTGGCATCGCGTTCTGGGACACCAGGCTGTGCACAGGCGGCTTGGGGGGGCAGGGTACCTCACAAGGGGGCCGAGCAGCACGGAGGTGCCCTTGGACACGATGTGAGACACCTCCAGCTCCTCAGCGTCCTTCACATTGACGCCCGGCACGCGAGACGTGGCCTCCACATCCGCTGCTGCCTGTGGCACCGCCGCCACATCTATCGCTGCAAGGCAGCGCAGCAAGCGCGCGCGCACCGCGGGCCTCCCCGCCACGGCCGCCGACGCCTGCACAGCAGCCCCGCCCCGCTCTCTTCCGTGGCCTCCTCCACACCTGGTGGTGCTCCACCGTCAAACATACCAAAGGGCACAGGGAGCACAGTGCGATTTGATGCTCTCAGGAAGCCCCACATCTGCGCAGCGCGAGCCTGTGCAGCATGTTGGGCGCGGGAGGTGCTGGGGGGTGCGCACACCTGCAGGTCTTGCAGCCTCTGCAGGGCCTCCTCAGTTGTGCCCTGCCTCAAGCACAGCACCACCTGGTGCTCCACACACGCCGCCAGGCTGCCTGCCTGCTCGGCGCCCGCCGGCTGGCCCTGCCAGAACTGCACGGCCTCCTCCGCCTCCTGCTGCAACCTCCCCACTGCTCTATCTCCCGACATTTTTTCATGCAATGCAGCACGTGTGGCCACCACTGCGCATGCATGTCGGACATGCCCTGGCAAACTTGCACGGCCCAGCAGCTCCAGCGCGACTGCGAAGTCGGGTGCGGGCCCGCAGCAAGCCAAGTGCGCTCCCAGAAGCAAAGGCGTGGTGGCATCAGCGCCTCTGTGGCTGTCCACCCAAGCCTTGATGACACTCACGCCACCTGTGGTGCTGCCCAGGAGGCCTGTGCACGCAGCGTGCAGCAGCATGGCACCCTCTGACGCGGGTGCGGCCTCCGCGGCAGCCTGCGCCGCTCTCTGCAGGCTCGCTTTGGCGGTCGCATCGTCGGAGGAAGCCTTGGCGCCGGTGGCAGATGCGGGCAGGCAGGCCAGGATGTAGTTGCGCAGCAGCGCCGAGCATGCAGCGCCCCCCAGCCGGCACTCGGCTGCCTGCGACACAGCAACCTGTGCGCTATCTATGAAGCTGCTGAGCTTCTTCTTGGCATCCTGAAGCAGCAACAAGCGCCATGATTTGGTAATCTGCTGCTTGGGTGCGAGTGGCAACTGGCCACTCACACCCAAGGCCCCACTGCTAGGCAGAGCTGCAGCAGGAGGCGCGGTTCCGTAGTTGACGCCAGCAGCAAACTGAACACACTGCCAGGAAATACAATCAAAGACGATACTCAGAGCTTGGGCAGCAATGCAGGGCACCTCTTGCTTGGCCAGCCTCGAGTGAGTCTTTTCTAATGCGTAGCCCCACAGGTGCTGTGCTTTCCAGAGGTGCATTCGATTGAACAGTCCTGAACCAGATAGGTGGATGTGACTGCATTGGGAGCACACCTTTGGCAGAGAGTCTATGCTCTGTTGCGCGCAGAGGCTGTTGTTGGTGCAGACGGCATGCAGCGCAACGTCCGACTGCAGAGCCTGCTGCAGGAGAGTTGAGTAGCTAGCCGCCGCTGCAGCGGCGTTGCCTTGTAACCAGTTGACGTGCGCAACCTGCGCGCGCACAGGTGCGAGGTCCCGGTCCATCTCCTGCATGCATGCCGCAACCCCCTCACGTTTGTGTACACATGTGCACCATGCATGCAGCATACCGCGGCAGGCACAAAACTATTACATCATCCTTTGTGTAGCATGTTGTTCGCCGCAGAATCAAGGCCCGAACAGTGCTTGGTATTGCAGCTGGCCCATCGAGGTGCCCTCTCTGATGGTACCAGGGCTCTGCTCGAGCGATTGAGTGGTTTCGTAGGAGATTCTATGATGTTTGCCTCTGTGGTTTCTTATCCCCTTCGCCTTTGAGGCATGGAAGGTGCTGCAGGCTGTTGGCGCTGCCGCAGCCACAGTATAATGAGAGCCTGCGAGCAGCAGCAGGGGGGTTTACCGTTTGAGAAACGTCTTCCTCTGTCAGCACCTCAAGCCCTTTTGTTTCAGCAAGCTGCAGCAGCCTCTGCGCTTCCTGCAGCTCTCCACTGAGAACTGCTGCGCAGGCCATGTTCAGTGCCACCTCAAAGGAGTCCTTGGCTGCTAGAGACAGCTGTTGCAGTGTTCGTGGGATCCGAGACTGCTCCCCTGACATCACTAATGCAGAAATTATGTTCGTGGCCTGCATACAGTCCTCCAAGTGGGCCTGCGGCTCATCAGAGAGACGCAGTGCAGGTCAGACACAGCCAGAACATGCTTCACACCAGCTCAATAGCGCCTTGCTTGTTGCCCTTGACCTTCGGAGACAATGAGGAATACACTGCAGACGCAGCCTGACTGTGTTTCTGGCGCATGTGAATGATGGCTAGCAGGTGCAGAGAGCCTTCGTCCTCAGCTCCCTGCAACAGTTCCAGTGCTGCTTCTAGCCTTCCCGTGCGGAACAAGCAATACGCCTTCTCTAAGGCTACTTCTGATGCTAGAGATCCCTGCGTCTGGATAAGTTGCAGAGCGTCGTCGTTTCTGCCCAGCATGATCTGGGCAAAGAGCTTGGCTTTCAAAGCGTCCGTGTCCCCTTGAGCATTCGCCAGAACTGAACACACAAGTACAATTGATGGTAGCATTAGGTGCGAGAGCCGCAGAGTTTATGACGTGAAGCTCAAGCAACAGAACGAGTACAATTGCATTGCAGACCACCTCGGTCTGCACAGGACACAGCGTGAAAAGGAGACGATGAAAGAACCAAATCAGGACCCTCAAACGTACAAACGTATGAACGGTTCCTGATCATGTTCCCCTCATCAACTACGTTGACTGAAAGGCTGCGAATGCTTCAACTTTCAGAGACGATACTATAGCGCACTTCCTGGAGGATACATACTTGTGTCAGATATTTTAAGGCATTTCTTGTAGTCTGCATCCTCTAGAGCATCCGAGAGCTTTACAAATTGCCCCTCGATGCTGGCTGCTGCAGAGGCTTTCGCCGACGCTGTGCTGGATTGCTTCGGCATCCTGCCGACTGGAATGCTTGATAAATTAGTACTTGAACACACGCATTCAACCATACACTATCATAGGCCAGTGAGATCCTCGCGCGCACTGCATGTATATCGCCCGCACGCACCGTTCCAAAACGATACAGTGCGAATGATAGCCTAAGTGTGAAGTACCCAGATGTTTAGAATTGAGTATGCGTAATCTTCGCTAGCCGACACATGTTGCAACATTGGAGATCTGAAGACGCATGCATGTACAGAGAGATGGTTCTTGGTATACCATGGTACAGCACCTTTGACACCCAGCCCTTGCTTATGGCTATGGATATATATGGTTATAATCTGGGGCAACAGCAGCAGGACAGTAGGCCGGCCCTGCTGCTGTTGCACACATGTTTACTTACAAGTGAGCCAGTGCTGCACAATCTGTCGAAACGTGTTGAAAAAAAAAAAAAAGCGACGTAGCCGCTTGCCTGAATCAAGAAAAGCTCGAACATCAAGGGCCGTGAAACTCACATGCTTTGAACCCTTGTTACGTCACACAACTAGCAATAGAATATAATTGGCCAACACCCTACAGGTCAGCGTATGCAGCAAAAGCCACAGATGATTCGGGACACCACTACAGAGGATGCACTCCACTACACCCCTCCTGTACAGTTCTGAGGCCCGTGCCTGCCTCTATCCTTTCTCCTAGCCTGCAGGCGTGTCTGTCTCGAACACACCATAGCCTGCCTTATCCTTGAATCTTGGATGCCCCCCGCACCGACCCCATCTACTTCCTGGCCCTCCCCCCCAGCAGACAAGCTGTCATCAACAGGTGCTCCACTACCATTTGGCCTCTTGCGCGCCACCACCCTATGCTGCGCCCGAAGAACGTCTTGTCTGACCTGGAACCAGAAGCAGTGGCCACAGGCACTTCCTAAAACACGCACATCTACCAACTCGCCATCTCCCTGACACAGTACTGCCCGCATTGAGCCTGAGATGCTGGTTTCCTCCACTGTGAGGCGCCCTGCCGGCCTGGCGCTGGAGCCCAGACCGCCGGTGATGTAGCGCTGCTGCGCTCCGGTCACCAGGGCACTGTACAGGTGGCTGAGGTGATCTGAATGACACGTCAGCTTACATCTGCTCAGTAGCAACTCCCCGTCATGATGGCGGATACAGAAAGCTCTGATTGCCACCACCGCAACCCCCTCCACTCGCACATTGGACCAGATCTCCAGTGCTGCCTCTGCTGACGTTCTACGGCACACAAGCTTACACCCTGGTGAGCCGATTAGCCGTAGAGGATGACTAATGCAGAGGCCCTCAACGATGTGCTCTCCTGGGCCAATGGATATGCTGTCGCCTGGCCTGCACCACCCCCTTCATGTTGAGAATCACAAAACCCTACACCACTTGCAGAAACATCCCAACAATTGCTGACACAAACGGGACTCATCAATACTCACACTGACATCACTGTTCTGGGATTCTATTTTTAGAACCCCACGTCAAGGCTTAGTTGCTATCACCGTGAAAAAATGTCAGTCCAAGCTGTTTACTGTTGCAACAAGCACATTCTTCTCAAACCGCATGACAGAAGAAAAATGCAGGATCAACTTCTCACAACGGCTGAACATCTGCGAGCACATGTACGCAACGCCAAACTCCAGACAAACAGACAACCACAGTAAACACTCTAGAAGGAGTTCCAACCTAGAGCACAGCTTCAACATAATTGTACAAGTATAGGTGCAAAAGCGTGCACTGGCAGTACCTGCTAGCTAGAACTGCAGCCTCGAGGGTGTGGTATGGTGTATATGAACCGTCATCTGTGCTGCCAAACACCGTTGCATCCCGCAATCTAACATGTATCCACAGTTTGGCATCCTGAGCGATGCTATACAACCTCTGTAGTCAGCACACGATGTCGAAAGGTATCGAGAGACGAAGGAGACCACTGTGTCGCAACAGGGGCATAATTACTGTCCTAGTAAGTGTGTCGTTCGTACCTTACACACCGAGCTCGCGTTAAATCTATCGAAAGGTTGCAGCTTCTGAAGGACGAGACCCAACGTATGGTCGTCTAAGTCCGCGATATGAACAGGCTGTGTCGGTCTGCAGTGCATCTTGAGCGGTGCGCTACTCGCCCAGTGAGCTTCCACAGCGTTTTGATGAGATTTCCGGCATGTTTTCGACGCAATAAATCAAATTAGTATTATAGACAGATGCCAAGCGTGGCCCGCTCACATACTGGAGCCGAGATGCTGACGTTGATGCGAGAGATGCTCCCGGATTGTATGCATTCAGGCGCTTGGCTGAAAACAAATGTCAAAATTCGCACTGTCTCTGAGATACACTTGCAGGCGAGATCGGGGATGTGTGCATGTCATATCTTGAAGTGACGCGTCTGCGGTCACGCCTCTGATTCAGAATTCCCGGCATGCAGTCCTGGCGCACAGCTGAACGAAGCCTATACGAACAAAACTAGTCTGTCAGCTGCGGATATACCGGCCAAGAAGAAGGTATTTCTGAAGCAGACCTAGGTATTCACTTAGCACTGCTCCCTGACTAGAACCAATTCAGCCAATATGTCGCTCGGGTACGCTGAAAGGCTGAGTTATAGGGATGATGTGGGGGCTGTTGGACAGAAAGAGCACTGGGATGACGACACAGATGTGGCAGAGAAAAGCACACAACTGGCTGAAATGGTGTTCATCTGATCCATCTCTGGCGGAGCCATTCCAGTCTCTGAATGCTTGGTTAATCGATAATATACGTCTTAGCAATCGCGTGGTTGACAGCTTCTTGCTGTGCAGCTCCGAAAGTCTGAAAGAACAGTCATCATGACAGGAGCTGGTATTTCCACCTCCATCGGAATCCCAGACTTCAGGGGGCCGAACGGTGTCTGGACATGCCAGAAACATGGAAAACCGATCCCGAAGCTTGAGGGGCTTACTTTTGCTTCAGCTAGCCCAAGCCTGACGCACATGGCCATCGTGGAGTTACTGAATAACGGCCCAGCCCAGTACGTGGTCAGCCAGAATGTTGATGGGCTGCACAGGCGCTCTGGCATCCCAGCCGAGCAGCTTGCAGAGGTGCATGGCAACTGCTTCCTGGAGAAGTGTCAGCACTGTGGCGCAGTGTATGTGAGAGACTTTGAGATGGCATCAGTCGGGTTCCAGCTGACCGGCCGGAAGTGCACTGCTAAGCGCTGCCGGTGCGAGCCCTGCAGTAAAACCTAAGGCACGGCATCATGCCTGCACTTCAAAACTTGTGGGAACGTTACGGTGCATCTCACCCTCCAAACGCTTCGAGTCCAAGCATGAATTAGACCGACGAATTAGTCCTCTGCATGCATCGACACGAGCCGAACTGTAGAGTGAAGCAGACGTTGCGGCCTGGTGTGGCGGGCCTCGAGCCTTGCGTCATACTTGGTCTAGAGCTCCTGAATGCACCAGCCCCTGCAGGAGCCTGTAAGCATGGGGTTCCCTGCGTAGTGCCTGGTTTCAGTAGCTTGCCCTGCTCTACGTGTGTGGAGGCCGATGTAGCAGGGGGCATGCAGGGGCTGCCTGAAGGACATGGTGCTGGACTGGGATGATGCGCTGCCTGAGGAGCAGCTTGACAAGTCAGAGAGGCAGGCGCAGCAGGCGGACCTGGTCATCTGCCTGGGCACCAGCCTGCAGATCCGACCCATCTGCAACCTGCCCAACGTTTCCAAGCGTAACGGGGGCCAGGTGGCCATCGTGAACCTGCAACAGACACCCAAGAACAAGATTGCGGACCTTGTTATCCATGGCAAGTGTGATGAGGTCATGCAGCAGGTCATGCACAGGCTGCAGCGCCCGCTGCCGCTGTATGAGCGGTGGGATCAGTTTCACTTGCGGGCATGGCGCGTAACAGCGAAGAAAAGAAAAGCAGATGAGGAGGTACGTGCCCTGTAGCAGGCAGTACATTCACGGGCTGCTGTAGCAAGCTGTGGCACGCAAGCACAGCTGCAGCACACCTGAACCAGAATCTCGAAGTGCCTGGGGTGTTGGCAGGCAGGGCATAGCGTGCACACATAGTCGGACCCAAGTTTGACATCCCCAGCCTGATGCAGGAGGCACTGCATGTGGTGCTCAGTTCGGCGCATGGCCTGGCCTGCCCCCTACCCATGGTAGACAAGGTACAATGGCGGTTCCTGCAGCCCTGCATGCCAGCAGCTCCTGAGTCTGGGGCAGCAGGGGGCTGCCAGCTACAGCGCACTGGGCCTGTCGCTGCCACAAAGCTGGAGGATGAGAAGCTCGATACATTTGGATCATTTCCCGCTCAAACAGTGGTCCCAGGTGAAGCAGTCGTGAGTGAAGAGGAGCCACAAAGGGGGGCTTCTGCTAGTGGCTGTGCACAGGAGCCTTCTGGCGCAGTGGAGGTAGAAGAGCAGAGGCAGCCTTGGGCAGAGGCATCGGTTGGTGGGAACGAGGGGCCTGTTGTGCTCACGTCTGAGTTGAGGAATATACCAAGCTCTAAAGGGGGGCGTGGGCCAGTTGCTTTATGTTTGCAGCTGACCTTCGGCTGCGGCGCAGACGAGAGCCTGCGGCATCAGGCTGTTGTTCTGGAGATAGCTGTTGACAAGGTGCCGGGCTTGATAAAAGCGTCGAGCATCGAGAAGATGTGGTGCACTGCTGAATCAAGCCTGGCAAGTTTGGAGATCAGAACACAGGTGGGACCGCACTGTGCACATGTTGTCTGTGTGTGCGTTGCACTGATGTCTCCACCTGAGCGCAGCAGTTCATGCAGGCTTCTAGCGAGCATATATGGCAAGCGTGCAAGTGTTTGGAGGGCGTGTTCGCCTGTAACAAGCACATTCTGAGTAGTTCACACTGTGAGCATGGTCCTGCTGATGCAGGTTCGCAACTTTGGCTCACAAGAGGTGTCCCCAGGAACCTGCAAGCTGACAGGCACCGTCATCACCCTCAAAAGTCATTCCATGCGTGTTGGTACGGACAGTAAGCCCCATGTGTGAAGAAGCTGGGTGTTCGGCGCAGATTCGTAATTTAGCGGATATATCGGCTTGACTCACAGCAGGATATGAAAGAGCACTTGACATAGAATTCGTCAACAGTTCGTGATACGGGTCGTTGTTCTGGTCTTATCTTTCAGAGCACGCTATGTGTGGCCGATTCGCAGTTCAAAGAGTGTATGGGATATTCAAACAAGCAGAAAAAAATGCATTCTAACATGTAAATTTTGATGTGAAACGCCAGTACTGTTCGTGTATCCAGAAAGCTCTTTGCTGCTCCCTGAGAAGCGAGTCCCACACGTGTTGGTGGGCTATGCGTGCCGTTCAACTTCTCTGAAGTGTGGCGAGTGATGGCGAATCGGTTTCGGGCGCATATGTGCCACACGCAGTGTCATCTACAACATCGCTGTCCTAAACAACGAGCAAGTGTGCTTCTGTTCGCTCAACCGGGTGACGAGGATCATGAACGGGCTCCTGTGGAAGAGTACAGCACGTGGCCAGCAACCGCTCCGCCTCCCAGGCGGTTGATTGTAGGGGTATCTGCAGCGGCTATTACTGCCCTTGCAGCGAATTTTTTAGGATTAACTTCGTCTCTTCTAGGTGTGGGCGTATGTACCGGCGGTGACAGTTATTGAATCATGCTGCAGTACTAGTTGTTCTTAAGCAGCATCCAGTTGACTGACTGCAGGGCTGGGGGACGGAGTACTGGCGACTCAGTTGAAACTAGACTCACTTTATGCTGTGAACGGGCTGAAGAGGTACCTGGGAGGTGGCTTTGAGGTGCTTTACCCATATAACTGGTTACAAGATGTCACGCTGTACCGTCGGAGAGTGGAGCAAGCAGAGTTCAGCAGAGGTCTTGACTTCCAAGCCATCGACCAGATGGAGCGTGCTGCACGGAGGCGGGCTGTGGTTCAGCCATCCATTGCTTTTGGGCCTGCAGGAGGCTCTGGCGTGGACAACATTTCCATAATCACTGCACCATCACCTGGCCTCAGGTGCAACCCAAATCAACGTGACTTTCTTCTACCACCACTCTATAGTCATGATATGATTTCGTCGTTTCGAGACGTCTTACTCTAACTGGGCAGGACGAATATTAATAAGCATCAACGTCTATGATACATGCAGGCTACAAGAGCTAGGATCGCCGGAAATTGTAGCTGAATTTCTACTACAGAACAAACTTGCGCCGCCTGGGGGCGGTAGAATCGCCAGGCTTCTCTCCACAAGCAGCTACGTGGACAGCAGAGGGGTGGTCTACTACAGCATTGAGTACCAAGTCCGCAAGGAAGGTGCAGAGGGCTGGCAACGCCACAATCTAGCAGTGCTGGCAGCACAGCAAGGTATTCTGTACACTTTCAATGCACAGTGCGACGAGGCGAAGTGGGCCTCGCTCAGTCCCCAGTTCAAGCGCTCTGCAATGAGCTTCTCTCTGCAAGCCCCGTAACTGCCTGCCAGACACACCAGCATGCATGCATACACAAATTCGAATACCCTCAGATGCTTGCGAAAGCAACTGAAAGGCGATGGTTGCCTGTCTGGGCGATGCTGTGTGCCGGTGCAAGGGTGACCAAAACCAGCGTGCCAGATACCTGGTACGGGGACACAGGCATGGGACAGGCCTGTGGTGGCGTTCCAGCTGTTGCTCAAGGACAGAAACCATGGAGCAGCCTCACATCCAGCCAGAGCCTGCCACCTTGCGCTTGGCCTCGTTAGACGCTGGCATGGCAACAGGGCCGGCCACAGGTGGCGTGCGGCCTGGATCTGGAAGATCTCGGAGCCACTCTCCTTGGTAGTCCTGCTGAGGGCGAGCTATGCGCACATGAGGGTCTGTGAGGCTCTCGCGCCAGTGCGAGAGGTAGCCGGCCACGCGCGGCACAGCAAACAGCACCGTGAAGAACGCGGCATCGAAGCCCATGGCGCGGTACACCAGGCCAGAGAAGAAGTCCACGTTGGGGTACAGCTTCCGCGACACAAAGTAGTCGTCCCCACGGGCAGCCTGCAGCAGCTTCAGTGCCAGATCAATCAACGGATCCTTGCCTGTCACTGCAAACACCTGCACCACCATGTATGTGTAAACAGTTCGTGCAGATTTTCAGCTTGGTGTGGATTTTTCACGACGTGTAAATCTTGATTTGAGACTGAGGAGATAATTACATGGTGGAGGGAGGGGGAGGGGTTGCGCACATCACCGGCCAGCTGCTGGATCAGCTTTGCACGGGGGTCAAAGTTTTTGTAAACTCTGTGGCCGAACCCGAAAAGCTTCTCCTTCTTCGCCTTCACGCCCTCAAGGAACGAGGGAATATTGCTAGGGTCTTTGATGCGGATGAGCATGCGGATGACTGCCTCGTTCGCGCCGCCATGCAGCGGCCCGTACAGCGCTCCAATACCAGCTACATACACACACTCACATGAAGGCCTGATGCAACACGTGGCATCCAAGTGTTACAGTGCAAGGCCCACGAGAGTTATGCGCCATTGACGGGGTGACGACACCCCTTCAATCACACATAAAATGCACAGTAACGTCTCCTTGTTTTCATGGAAGAAGCGCCGTGTAATTGCCAGCAGGGGTGTTGTGACGGATCGCAAGGCTGTACTGCTTTTCAGTAACATAGAGAGCAACGCAGCACACAACATGCTAAGAAAAACAGTGGACGATGCAGAACAGACTCCTAGCACAGTACAGACACCAATTACAAACGAATAGCTGCCGTACCAGCGATTGCAGTATACACATCAACGCCAGAGGATGCCAGGTGGCGGACTGCCGCTGTGGAGCAGTTCATCTCATGCTCAGCATGCAGTGTCAGCAGAATGTCCAGCGATCGTGCAAGCACTGGATGCGGCCTGTACGCTGGGTTGCCCTGCGCGTCCAGCATGTACAGAAAGTTCTCGGCGTACTGCAGACGCTCATTGGGAGGTGTGGGACGCCGCCCAAGCCGCCTGCAAGCACATCCAGCAATCACATCAATGCTGCAAGCACATTCAACACTGCGCGAGCAAAAGCAGTCAACCAGTCCCCCAGCGCGGCTGCATGTTCAGGGACGAAATCATGACTGAATAACACTTATACAATGTGCTGTTGTTCTGAGTGCGGGGCCAACCGAATGTGTGAGCCAAAATCAATGAGAACTACACCTGTAGTACGCATACGAAGCAATTGAGGGCATGGCACCCAAGAGGCAGACTATTTGGGTGTCCTGCACACCCTTGTCCTTGTAGATGCTATTCCCTGCCAGTGCAGGATTCTGTTCAGGATGCAAAGCACCCATAGCAACAACGGCCGACATGACAACTGACATCGGATGTGCGTTGGTGGGCAGGGCTTCCATGGCGTCGATGACGGTGGCAGGCAGCTTGGAGAACCTCATGACCGTGCTTCGGAACTCTTCTGCTTGTGAAGTCCCTGGTAGCTCGCCATACAGCAGACAATGAGAAGTGCTCAGAAAATCTGACTTCAGAGCGATCTGCACAAGGACATATAGTTTTGAGAGCAGGTACTGTGAAGGCTACACAGTCACTGGGGCATAAGAGTTATAATCTGCAGTCGCACCTCCTCGATTGGGTAGCCCCGATATCGTAGTATCCCCTTATTACCATCAATGAAGCAGATTCGGGAGATGACTGCTGCAGTGTTCACGTAGCCTGGATCGTAAACACGGAGTCCAACGCCATCTCCCCCGGCCTTAATTTTGCCGACATCCGCACCATTCAGGGTCCCACCTTCACTAATAGGTAACTGTATACATGTTTAGACTGTCAAACAGGTGTGTAGGCACTGATCATGACCAGCCAGCCCTGTGTGACTCGCAGCCGTCTGACGTGGGCATGCCGGCTGTAGGCACAAGGTAAAATGGCCCATACCTCGTACTTCTGCCCTGTGCGGGAATCTGTGACGTATAGTATGCCACTACCACCTCCCGGAGCTGGCCTTCGTGCATCCGCACGGCATGGGCTCATACCGACACTGTCCTGAAATACATTCGTCTCTCAGCTTCAGTTCAGGAAACAGACGTACAGACAGGCAAGCAGGCCAGCAGTGCCATAAAAAAAGAATCTGATAACTGCTTTGAAGCGAGTAGACACACGCCATCAACACCACAGAGGCGCACGTCTGCGGGTGGACCAAGGTGGGAGGCCAGCACGGCCAGGCGCGACGACGACTGGCTCTGGCTCATCGGTCACATACACACACAAACTAACACAACCACTGCGCAGTTTACGGAATCACTGGGACGGAAAAAAGCTCTGGCACGGTGACGGTCACGGAACCAGTGACCAACTTCTTCACACAGTGGCAACCTCGATAACCTCGCCAACACATGCAATACAGCACAGCCACGAACAAGTAATCATACTAATTAATGTCTGCTAATGTCCACGAACGCGCTGTTTTGTGATTGTCGTAGCAGGCGCGCAGCCACTTTTCTGCAGCATGCTGGTGTGACGTGGCAGCCATAATGCATGGTGCTGGGGGATTCAGGGTCGCGACCCTGCAGGGCCCTGGGGAGGTGCTCAACGGTGAACAGCCAAGAGATGAGGCGCCTATGATGCCAATGTCGTGTACGTGTGGGGTGGATCTCGTCCCAGACTGCTGAGGAGCTCAAACGTGCCAGCATATTATGTTTGACGATTACCAGTGCACTGCAGTGGAACATGTCTTCAAATGTGTACTACTTTTGAGCTTGTATGTACCATGCGAAGCCATGGCATTGCATATACTGGCGGAGTTGTCACTCTAGCAAGTTCTGTCCAATGTTCTGGCCATGGATAAGTGCTCCCCGAGGCAGGCTGTGCGCTACACACCTGACAGGCAATTAATGGGAAAAACCCCAAGTGGCATGCGAGATGCTAACTCTCGGAATATCACAAACTATCGAGTTGGCCAAATGAATAGATCGGTGCTAACGCACCAGATGGCGAAAACTGTAGAGTTGCCCCAAAACATATTTCACCAAAAGCCCAGAACTGTGGAAACATTCAACTGTTCAAACGTGTAACCAGAGCATATTGCGATGAGACAAGGAGCAATCTCTCAATCACCCCACTGCATCGATCTCGGGAGCATTGTCACCCCATCATACACACAGCAGTCCCAATTGTGTCGCACAACAGAAAAAAGGAAGCAAAGTTGTTCGGAACTTGTCCAAATGCCCCGCAAAACGTTTATAACGCACCAAAGTTCACAAACTGTCACTTGAGGAACTGTTTCACCGCTAACGCGCAACCCCGTCAGAGAGTCTAATTGATTAAGAGTGATTAAGACTCTAAAGCCCCTCAAAAAATAATCTTGGCTGATTGAAAACTCCGGTGATCCAAAAAACGATCGAAGTTCAGAAAAAAACTATCTACTTCTATAAATTTACATGCAACAGACGTTTTCATTGTCGAACCTTTCCGTGGACTACGGTAGCATGTTTACTTGCACGGTAGTACTTTGTCTTTGTGGCCTTGGCTCCCAGGGCCGAGGTCTTCTACGCGTAGCTTCAGCTTTCGGGTGGTTCCGGCCATCATTGAAACGCGGATTCAGAAACTGTGAAACAGCACGACCGAGAGGTGCACCCGAAGGTTTTTAAGCACGCCCGACTGCGTTGGTAAGCAACAGTATACTTCCCAGTTGTAGGCTTTGTCAGCAACGCTCCTAATCGCTCATCGCAGCACGGACGATTCACTCACTCTCTGAGACACCCGCATAGGCAATAACAGATAACCTTCCTTCCTAATCTAGTGTTGTTCTTACGATGGCTGGAACTGCTGTGTTGAATTCTGAAGAGGAGGCTCAGTTCACTGCGGTGCGGCTTTGTAGACCACAAGCCCATTCCTATATAACCATCCGTGTGCAAAGATGCGCAGAATTGGCGTTTCCAGTTTTTGCTTCCCAGTATGCCAACAGGGTGCAACATCTCAGAACAATCCTTGAAAGTGTCCCCGCCAAGCAGGCCTTCAGAACAGCTGACAGGCGGAAAGTTGGCACCATCGGCTTCAAGGCTCTTCGCGATATTCTGGACACCATGCAGAAGATACCTTTGACAAATGAGCAGTTCTACATGATCACTGCAGATGCTGACCTGGAAAACTCTGGGCAACTGGAGTTCAATGAATACATGATGGTGCGTGGGAGTGTTATCTGGCAGTGCTTGTGAAGCAGGTGTTTGTATGGTGCAAACGGCAGAATTGCTGTAGTGTTGCTTGGCCTGGAAGAACATGCGGGCACAGAAGAGCAAACGAATGACCAAGGAAGTTGTAGCCACATTGGCAAGCACAGGAGTTATTGACCCGGCTGCTTTAGATGCTGCGCTTGGAGAGTTTGACATGGCGTTCAGTGTTCAGTCCAAGATGGCTCAGCGCAAAGTGGAAATCATTGAAGGTCAGACTGGGCTCACAGCAGAGCAGCTCACAGCCGTAATGAGAAGAACAGGGGACGAGGTCAAATAGGAACATACATGCTCGAGCACGTGGTAACTGTGTGTGCGTTCTGTATGGCTTTTAAGGGCACGCAAGGTCAGTCACATGAACAACAAAGGCAAGACAACATGGAAGCGAACAATTGGAATTACTCAAGCAATGATCTAGTGCCGCTTCAATCGAAGGCAAGGCAATTTCTTGTGCACACTCAACTCCCAAGAACCCGCGAAAGTATGGACCTGTGCCATGCTGAGCTTGAGTAGACTGCAGGCAGTCCAGTTTGTTTTCGCGACTTGCCCAGTGAGACGCCATTCCTCCAGCTCCCATAGCTGCAAAGGAAGCTCCAGCTTCTGAGCAACAAGGAGCATGCTCTCTATTCGTTCCTCAACCTGCTTGAATCCTGTCTTGGCCAAATCCAGCAATTCCTCTACTGACATGCCTGCAAACACTGTCGCTGTCCAGTTTCATGTGTTGTTCAATCATTCATTGTGTCACACAAATTCATAATTCCTGTCGTGCAAGCCTGTATGGCAACTTGGGCAACAGTGCCATCAGTTTCACAACAGGTAAGCACAGTGCTGTTGAAGTGACAGGACCGCACTTCCACTGTCCAAACGCTGCTTCATGATCTCGAATGGGACATAAACTGCTTGAGGGAACACTTTGAAGCACTCGTAACGCTGTGCATATCGATGTTCTTCCGTCCCAAACATTCCTTTTGGTACTTTGATGACACTCGCCTTCTCAAGTGCAATGCACAGCTGCACGTACGAATTGCACAACAGCCTTCGAGTGTCAATGACCCCGAGATAATGGCGCTCAACAGCCATCTTGCGATGCTCAGCTGCACAAGAGAAGGTGTGTCAGGGCCCACATGTCACCCCAAGCGACACTGTGCAGCACTCGAGACGGCAACACTGATGCGCACCGTTCGTGACCTCAGGTTGGGGAAGTGGCATGCCCTTCTGCTTGTTCTTCTTTGCTGCGGGCTTGAACTCTTTCGGCCTAGCGGCGCAGAGGCGCTGCAGGGAGCTCTGCTGCAACTCAAGCACCCTCATGCAGAAGCCAAACACGGTCTTAAACTCTGACCACACATACAGGCCAAGCTCCAAGCCCAGAAGCAGGAACTCCAGCATGCCGAGGCTGGTCAAGTGCTCCACCCACAACTGCAGCGCACCAGCGGGGCCTGTGAATCGATCATCACGCAAAATCAAGCAGTGCGCCCAGGCATGCTGCCGCAGCACTTCACAGAAACGTAGATGGGAAGCACACTGTGCATGGGCCCACGTAATGCTCGTCCTGCTGAAATGTCCAGCGAGATTTCTTAGAGAAGATGAAGGCCCGCATCTCCTCACAGTGGTCTGCGTTCTCCGCGTGCGCATGCATGCGGCTCCAGTCTTGAAAGTTATTCCGCAGGCGGCGCCGAACGCGCGCGCGGTTGCAGCAGATGGCCTGGATGTAGTTGCCCACCGCGATCTTCATCTGGTCCAAGAACAGCGAGAACAACGGCACCTGCAGCCCACACCGCCGCTGCCTGCCAGCCACACCCTCGCATGCTTGCATGCAAAGCTTGAGCATGGCACACATGGCCATGAGCGGCACCATGCATGGTGCTGCTCAGCCCAACCAAGCGGCCAATTGAGTGCAACGTCACGTCAACTTGTCTCAAGAAAAAGTTGCCCTCAGCAAAAAATAACTGCCCATAGAGTGCGGGTGCCTTGCAGAGGGTGGAGCTGGCAGTGCGAGTGAACCGCACCTGTGTGCGCGGCACATGCATGTGCAGCTGCTGCACAAATTTGTGAGCGGTGGGCGCCCAGTCCGGCAGCTCCTCATCAGAGTCCACACCCGGTGGCTGCAGCAGGTTGTGCAGCACACCACGGCACAGCGCGCTGCTCCAAGTCACCGAGATGTGCTCCGCCAGCCTCATCACCGATGCGAAGTCGCCCATGCCCCGCAGCGCACACATCTCCGTGAGGGCCTCCACCATGACCATGATGGTTTTGTGAGCGTCTGCAATGGTCAGGGGCGTGACGGAGGCGGTGGGGCAGCACAGATGCATGCGGTAGAGGTCCGTGTATATCGCAGGCGCCTCTGCGCCCACGCCACCTGCGCTCTCCGCAGCCGCTGCGAGTGCAGCCGCGGCCTGCTGCAGCTGGTGTCTGGCCTTCTCCATGGCTGCTTTGGACGCCTGGTTCAGCAGCCTGAGCGCCTGCAGTGGCACCGCCTGCCAGTCAGGGTTGCCTGCTGATGCACTTGCAGTAGAGAGTGCGAGGGCAGGCAGTGGGGTCAAGCAGCATGCATGCCTCTGGAAGTAGTGCATGCCTGCAGAATGCTGTAGAGCAGCTGCAGCCTGCTCAGAACCGCCTCCGCAGCTGGGGACTGTGCCGCCTGTAGGTCCTCCACGGCCTGCTGATAGGTGGGAACGTGCGGTGCGCCTGCTGTTTCAGGCGCCTGGTCATCTAGAATGGGTGTCGCCAAAGGAATGTCTTCATCCTACACACCACCTTCGATGTTTGCGTCGCCTTGACACAGCAGCAGGCGGCACTGCACGCATGACTGGGCCCCCTCCACTGGCGGCGCACAGCTCTCTGTAGACATGACGTAGGCAGCCCCATACCACTACAACGCCACTGTGATGGCTGATGTGCCTTGTGATGTCGATCAGGCATTGCACGATGTCCAGAGCAGCACGCAGTGAGGCCCTCTCCTGGGGCACCTGCTCCCGAACAGCCAGATGCAGCGACGTGTACAGTGTCAGGTGCAACGGATTCCCTGACCACCACTGCACTATTTTCACCGTCAGGGCGTCCAGCAGCGCCGCTTGCTGCTCCAGGGGGAGGTCCACCTCCATGCAGCCCTTCTCTACGAGAGCTTCAGCATGCATGTCTGGATCCAACGGAGGGTCCATCCTGGGATCTCCTATCTCTGCAGCTGAAATCGCCTGCTCCAGCTCGAATCCGTGTGCGCATAGAGTCTCTCCCATCTGCAGCTTCTGCATGCCACTGCGCAGAACTGCTGTGACATCCACCCATGTGTCTCCCTGTGCCCCCATGTTTACGAAGCTCCAGATCTACCTACTGCGGGTCTCGGATGTAGTGGAAATGCAGTCCAGATGCAGCTTAGTTTGGGCTCCAACCTGTAGACAGCTTCTTGAAGGCATCAGTCTTCCTTGGCATTTCTCGGGTTCAGACTGAACAGAAACGACGAATTAGAACATGTGACACTTCATTGATAGCTTCACATGAATTATAAACCATCCAAGATTGCACCGCTTCTTCATGGAATGGGCAGGCATTGGTAGTGTCTGGACTGCCGTTCAATCGTGCACAATCTCAGGCTCTAGCAACAGCGCAACGAAGCCATTGAGAAAAAACGTACCTCTACAAGCGAGCGAGTTTTGCTGGGCCAAACTCTCCACAGCATCTAGCCAAACCATGCCTGCGCAAGGACGAGACGACACGCGGAGATTACGGCTTCAAGCACCCAGGAATACAGCAACAGTAAGTGTTTGCTTTGGCGGCAGAATTAAACGAGACTGTTAGCTGTCATAGCCTACGAAGAGGAAGACATGCCTGAATCAAGGAGACTCTCATGGACTCTCCATGAATTCAGGTGGACGCACCGCGGTGCGTCCACCTGCATGCGGTGCACCGCATGCATCGTTTGTTGGTGCGCACCATATTGTAGTGTTTAGTGTGTAAACAATGTTCACACCCTTGAGTCCGTTGCTGTGCTTTCTCAGGCGTCCGATCTACTTCCACTATTTGAACTGTTCTGTACACCAGTGTCTCGGTGCTATCCTATGTGCGTATCAGTAACGGGCGTACTCGCGTGCTGTAATCAAACAATTACTCAGTGATATCTGGCCATGGTTGATCAACAAGTTGGTTCAGCACGTAACCGGGAATGGGTAACATGTTTCTTGTCCTGCGTCTTTGACCTGGACGCTGGGCAAACGGTAGAGTCCTGCTATCCAGACGGGGTTTTAACGGCCGAAGAAAGTAATGGGATTGCATATGGCGCCTTCCCGGTGTGCTCCGCATTGCGAGCGGCCTGAGAACATCTGCCTCCAGACATTCTCAGTGACCGAATCCTGGTGATGCAGGAGTCCCTAGCACAGAGTAGCGCTACCAGAAACGGCGTGAGTGATAGGTGAGATCTCCCTAGCTCGTTTCTCTGTATCAGTGTGAGACCATCGCCTGGCACTGAGCATCGCTTTGTTACTATCTGAAAGGAAAGGGCATGGTGCAGCAACTACGCCTTTCGGGTCAGGCATGAAATTCCCACAAATAACAGCTCTCGCAGCACCTTAGCGTACCGGTACTGGTGCGTTTTTCTTAGCTCTCCTGGGTTTGTATGCTGGCATTGACTGCAACATGCGCACTATGTGTGCGATTGAACTGTCGTTGAGATTCTGGCAGAAGCACGAGAATGAGAGCTTCTCGACGGTGCCCTTTCTGAGTGCAGTTATGTGTATGCGAGAGTGAGGCAGGATGAGCGCATGCAACGGGGAGCAGAGCAGAGGTCCATCATTCTTGTATCGCAGCACCCCTACACTTCAATTCTTCTCCCTGTTTCGTCCACAGTAGGACCGGCACTGCTGCAAAACTTCCATGACACAGCAGCAAGAGTCTTCCATGACTCTATTCAATCTTGGCCAGTGCCAGCACCAGGCTCACTGACCAGTATTTCCATTGGTCCCCACCGGATAGTAGGCCGAGTCCCGCTGGATGCGTGTTTGCCCCAAGCAGAGACGGAACAGTGGGAGCCCGCACGTGAAGCTTCCATCCCGAGCGCAGCTTGGGCGCCACTGAGTGGCGTGTATGGGGAGGCATGCATAGCGCGTGCACTGCAGGCGCACCACATGCAGCTGTGGAGCCTGTGGGAGCTCATGCTGCTGGGGCAGCCACTCATGGTGTTCTGCAGTAGCCCGCAACGTGCCAGCAGTGCAGTGCTGGCCCTGCTGGCGCTCATCACGCCGCTGCCGTACCAGCCAGACTACCGGCCCCTGCTCAGCATCCACGACCCTGAGGTGCAGGCTGTGCAGGTGCGCGCACCCACAGGCCTCCCCCAGAGGTCCATGTGTGTACTGAACAACATCGCCACTGCCCTCCTCGTACACTGTGGCTGCGTTGTTGCTGTTCAGTGAGTGTTTCTGCAACACTGTGCTTGATTGCAATGATGTTGGAGGTGGGTGTGGTGTGCATGTGCAACTGGCGGGCCGCTGACAGGAGGCTGCGACGCGGTGCAGGAGGCACAGCAGCACCGTCCGGTGCCCACTGTGTTCGGCGTCACCAACCCATACTTTCTGCGTGCTTGCACGCGCTGCCCCAACGTGATGACGATAATGCATGCTCCCCCCGCATTACTTGGAACAAGCTCTACGTCACGGTCTGGTGGGGAGGTGCTCGCGGACAGGCAGAGTGGCACGGCCAAAACTCTGCAGAAGATGGGTTCAAGGCGGGGTAGCTTTGCGGAAATGTCAGACCTGCTATCAGGGCAGGTGGATGGTGTGTCACTGCAGCGGGGGCTCATGTGCAGCGGGCAGGACAAGCAGGTGCTTGCAAAGCTGAAGGCTGCGGCAGAGAGCGGCTCGGCAGTGATGTGGGACGCCGCCAGCAGCACCGTGCGCACACACTTCTTCAACCTCACAGTCGCCTTCCTGATGCCATTCTTCGACTTCTGTGGAGTGGCGTGCCCATGGATCAGCAACAACCAGGTCAGTGGTCCCCCCCACTTGAATGCAGTGTAACTCGTGAAGTGCTCGCTCTTCCCATCAGTGCTGCATTGGACTGTACAGCTGCAGGTACTCCATACTGGCGAAATGAGCAGGAGCTTCCAAGTTGGGGCGTTTCTAACATTCTTGTCGTCGTACAAGCTGGCAGACAGCCTGTTGTCCATCACAGGTGGGAAGAGGAAGGCGCTGACTCTTTATAGAGCCTTTGTAGATGGACCCAACTTTGTTCCTTGGATGCATAGTGTCTGGAACGATGCACAGTAAGAAGCCAGGCTTGCGATGTTACACGGACGTTTGGAAAATCGCCCTCTTTGATGTAGGCATGCAATACATAGGGACATCCTGTCGTATTACCAACTGCTGCCTGCGCAGAAATTACACAAAAAAAAAGGTAACACGCTTCAGCGCGACAATGATAAGTGGGATTTTCACTCAAATCTACTGTAATTGCATATTTCTGTCAACCCTTCTTGCCCGAATCTGCAGAATCACTACTACTGGAACTGCTACTGCTTGAATCACTACTTGAACTGCTACTACTTGATGAACTTGAGCTGCTAGATCCGCTGGTTCCCTTCTGTGGCCCACCCTTACTGTCGTCATTACCCCCTGCTGGCTCCTTCTTTGCAGTAGCTTCACTTCCTGCACAGATTCCTATTGCCCCAGCACCAACAGTGACTGAAATTTTGGGTTCGGCTTTCTCTGTGCCACTGATTGGGGGAGTCGCAGCAGCAGTGGACTGCTGCCCAGGTGCCTGAGCAGCTGCCTCTCTGTCGCTGTCGACTGCATTGGCGAGGGTCTCATCCAGCTCGGCACTCAGAGAGTTGGCAAGCTGCTTCTTACCTGCAGATACTTCTGCTCCTGAATGTGGTCCACCAGACACGCCCTGCTGCCCGACTGCTGCAGCAGAAGCAGGTGCTATCACTGTTTGCTTGCTTGCAGCAAGCGTTGTGCTCGGCAAGGGCCTCTCTGCTGGTCTCGCCACGTCTGTATGTGGAGTGTTAGTTCTAGGCGGAGCTTTTGAAGCAGCGCCAAAGGAAAACATCGAACCAGCACCAGTGCTTGATTTGCTAGCAGGTGCAGCAGTGGGTGGTAGCTTTGGTGCTGTAGATGGCAGGCCAGCGGGCTCTTGTGGTTTGGGGCGTTGGATGGCACTGCGTGGTTTGGATGCTTCAGTTGGTGGCGCCAAGTTCTTGGGGGAGGTTTGGCGAGAGGAAGGAGCGCTAGGGAGAGGGGGTGTCTTGCGTGGTGGAGGCGTCATCCGCGATTGTTTCGGCGGCTTTGTTGCCTTGGTTGCAGGCGCATCGCTGCCTGCCGCGGCTACCTGCTGTGGCGGGGGCTGCTGCTTCCTTTTCCTTGGGTTCGTTTTCTGCTGTGCTACAAGTTTCTGCTCAGGGGGTGTGGCAGCCGGTGTAACTGCTCTGGACTGTCCTGGCGTGTCCCCAGGGCTCTTCTTCTTCACTTGCGGAGGACATGGAGCTGTTTCCTTCCCTCTTCGATGCCTATACGGCAGCCAGCACGTCCCGAAAATACAAAAAACATTTAGCAGACCCAACCTCCAACAAGGAACGATCCAGCCAATCGCAACCATCGCTAACTCGGATGAGTACCAAGATACAGGGCAGCACATGCAGCCTAAATCAACATAAACAGTATGAGACGGTTGCAATGGTGTTGAAACGCACTGGAGATTTGAGATTGCGGCTGTAAGGCGTTCAAGTCGCATGGATTTACCGTTAAATAGCAAGACGAAGTCCATCTCCTGTAAGCCCTGATACATACCATTGCCGTAGTTCACTGTTTCGTTCTCACGCGTAGTAGTCAGCTGCACACTTGCCTGCATACCCGTGCACAACTTCGCTGTGAGAACGACCTGATGTCATGCCGCAGGGAGTATCTGTACATGTGTACAGGTAACATATAGACAGCAGATTAGCATGATTCCGCACCTTCGCATGGCTTGCGTCCCCCCGGTCGGATGTCCGATGGTGCTCCAGGGAAAGGCACCCATTCGATGCTCTAGAGATGGTGTTGGGCTGAAAGTTGTACTGCACTAACATAAATTCAGAAGAACAATTGTCTTTGAGCGTCGAACCAGCCACGATGGGGTACGAGGCACCCCGTTCGGGCTCCGGATTCTTGAAGACATCCATATCGCCAGCGAAGCTCAGCCACAGGACTGAACTTCCGACGCAATCGTACTACGAGCTATCTGTATGTGCCACGAGGGTGAAGCAAGCATCGTGATGATGAGACATACAGTGCATACGTGAAATTCCCGCGCGGCCGTGTGTGTGTATGCATTGATGCATGTATGTGGCCACATGTGGCCTCGTCTGTCCTCTGTGAATGATGCCACTCATGGATAATCCAGCGACACAACGCGTATTTTGCTGATATTTTTAAGCATTACCAAGCTTCCAGCACTTGAAAGCTGTGTAGTGAAGCATCGAGAAAAATTACTAATCTGGAAAACATGTTCTGCTGATATTCAACTGGCCATACCAAGGCAAAGCAAGCTTTCTGGCTTCAGGCACTTCTTATAGACCTCAGGATGCTGGAAGGTGAACGTATTTGGCATTTTTTATGTCATCGTAAGATGATCGTAATTTAGTCCACTTGAGGATGGCCCTGGTAGCTGTCTCACAATAACCATATGGTTACTTACCGGTACCTGGATCTTTGAAACAAATGTCAACGCATCCAGGTGCATGTGCCCATATGATAGCAACATTAGATCGAGAACATTTGTATTCTAGTCAATGCATCAAACCACCAACCACAATTCACCAACCAAAGCCACCCAATTGATATTCTTCGGTTCCAAACATGTCCCATTTGCACTCCTGTACCCCTGGCCTGCTCTGTCCACCTTTTTGCAATTTTTGTACCTTCCATGCCCTTCTTCCATGCCTGGTGCTGCCAATCGGGCAGTCTGACAAATCTTCTTGCCGCAAACACGGCTGAAGTCCATCTGGGCTTGCGTTCAGCCATGGCAGTGACCCTTCGAGCGATACAGCAGGACTGTCTGTTCCAAAGCTTCCAAAGACCACCTGCTGCGCTGCAACATTTGCTGAAGGGAACGGTTGGGGAGTCAGACCACTTGAAGCTAACAACGACTCTGCAGAGGCAGCCTGCAGAAAATTATCGTGGAGGGAGATTGTCTGCAGCGACAATGGACTCAATACTTCCTTCCCTGTACCTAACGTGCCTTCTCGTCTTCTTGCCTGTGCAGGAGACTTCGGCTGCAAGTCTGACGGCTCAATGCGGTGGGACACATGAACTGTCGCTTTGCCGCACTGATTTCCATGTCCTCCACTCATCTCAGGCACTGTGTGACTCTTTGGGGCAGTACCTGGCAGTGCTTCCAGCCAACTTGTAACTGCACGAGTTGACAATCAAAACACATAAACTATTGAGCTTCCAGTGACAGATACTGCTTGGAGCTTTACCTCGCTCTGTTGCAGGCTCTGCTGCTGATGGGGGCAGTGTACCTAGATCCTTGAGCTGTGTGTAGCACCTGAGCAGGCCAACGATGCTGCGCTTTGAAGGAGGACCTTGCGTTGTAGATCTATTTTTATTATCTCTTACAGCTCTCTTTCCGCTCCGTTTTGGAGGGAAGCTGAAGCTGAGAATTGGCGGAAGGTCGGCCATGAGGACAGAACTAGGCACCACAGTCTTCTAGTAAAGCGCACGCATTAAGAGCAAAATGCGGCCAATATGTGGCTTTCATGCTTGTATGCTATTGGACGAACGAGTTCGACAAAGTGTCAAAGGATACATTGTCCCATATGTTTGCAATCTGTCCAAATTGTGTCCAAAACACCCTGGCAATCATGTCCGACCGCGGGAGCAGATGGAACATGTGTCAGTAACACAGAAAATGTGTAGGTGAGAGAGTTCTAGAATGGTTGCTTAGTTGGTCCGAGCTTCCTGGCCTCGGATACGATTGGTTTATTGTTTCTTCTTTCTCTTGGGTGGCTATTCACACTTCGCAGAAGGCAAGTTCTTCTTCTATGCTAATGATAAGCTGAGCGAAGAAATGCTGTAGCGTTATACGCCAGAGATACGATTGAACCGGCAAGTTGTGTGCAGCGCACTTCTCACTGAGACCTATGTACAGCATGTTCCCCATCATGATGAATGTTTCCAAAATGACGGTAAACCCCTATAGAAGTCCACGGTGAGGGAAACCATAAACAGCAACCATGCCCCCATCGGACGTCGGCAAGGCAGCACCAAGCCATACAGTGTCAGAACCCAGAACCGCGCTGGAGCTGCAGTTCAAGACACCGTCGCTGCAACAACACAGAGCAAAAGTTGTCTGTTCCAAGAGTGCTAAAAACTTCACGGAACATAGTGACAAAGTACCGCAAACCAACCGCCCTTCATCAGATCTTGGACGCTGCATGGAACGAATCTGCCTACAGAACCAACTACACCAATGCTGGGCACCACCTCGGACGTAACAAGCTGAGCCTCCCCCTATGTGCTGCACTGTATCTATGCTCAGGTATCCGATGATGCTCACAGAAACTATTCATGGTAGGCCTCTGCATCATGGCATGGGAAACATGCGTGTCAACCGTACATGCTCCAGCAGCGCCTTGAGGCCCAGCCTCTGATACGCCTCCAGCGCAAGCACAAACCCCTTCCCATACACCTCAGAGGGATGCACGCGGACCTGGTACCCTACATATGACGCCAGCCTGGCTTGCATGACGTCATCCTGCACAGCACCGGCCCTGTGGACACTCTCGCAGGTACGTGGTGGCACTCCGATGCCCACCCTCCCGGTTCATCTTCAATTATCCCAGAGAAGCCAGGCAAACGCATCAACACAAGTACTAAGAGGGTGAGCAGCAGGAGGCAGGACCTGCAGCAGAGCATACGCAAGCACAAAGTGGCAGGCGGGCACACCTCCAGTTGCTGCGCCTCCACCCACAGGTACGACATCAGCTGGCAGAGGCCCTCCTCCACCTGATTGGGCAGCTTCCGAATGCCATGCTCACGTAGCCACGCATGCATCAGCTCATGCGCGATGACGGCGCCGGTCATGACGCGCGGCAGGCCTGCCAGCACGATGATGGCCACAACCACAGTATTGGGGTCCACCCGCAGCGACACTGTGTCCTCAAACTTGGACACCAGAGCCCCGCTGTTGTCGTCCCGTGCTATTCTGCCAGTCTGAACAAATGTCACACGCTCGATGAGGCAGAGCCCGCGGGTGTGCGTGGCCGGGCCCGGGTCTGCCCCCGGCCTGCCCTCTCTATCACGCGCCTCATTCAGTCCAGAGTTCTCTACAAGCATGAGGGGGGGCACTTCAGGGATCTCCATTGACAGTTGGCTACGGTAGAAGTCCACCACCTCTCTGTACAGAGGCTGCGCTGCGGCCGTGTCGGGCACGATGGTGTGCAGGCACTCCAGGCAGATGGATCTACCGTCTCCCAACTCTGCGATGTCATCTGACTCAGGGCGCCGCAGCCGGGCGCAGCCAGTGCAGGCCACGCTGCCGTCATGCTCATGCCGCGGGCAGTACCGCTCCCGCCAGAAGGTGTTGGGCAGGAACCGCACCATGTGGCCCTGCAGGTCAAACACGACACTGATGACCCACAGTGAGCGTGCGACTGACAGGCCGCACTCACAAGCTGGAACATCTGTTGACACCATGAAGGGAGTGCTGCAAGCAGGACCATGCTTCTGCCAGGCGCTGCGGCGAGCCCCACTGCGGCTGGCAGAGGCCAGGCTCAGGCCAGCCACCGCCGTATCTGCATAAGTTTTCCATGCCACACACACTGGTGGTGCCGCCCGCATGCGTAGCCTCTGTCCACCGGCATGCCAAGCAGTGCAGGGGTGCGGCGGTGGGGGTCGCACCTCGGCTGCAATGCGCTCATGACAGCAATCGCAGATGATCCCATACTTTCTCCTGTGGCATCTTTCATGGAACAGGGCGCCCTTGTATCGGACATGCATGGCCGTGATGGGATCGCCGCACGCCTTGCAACGCACGCATGCTGGGTGGTACAGATGCCCGCCAATCTCTACGCCTGTCACATGCCCCGCTACATCCTGAGGCTGGTGGCCATGCTGTGCTGCTGCGGCCAGTGGCTTCTTGCAGCTGTTGCAGTTTCGGGTTCTGCCGCTCACCGTCCTGGCAGTGTACCGCTGCCGCGCAGCGCCTGACTCCGTGGCCTGCATACACGGCGCCAGTCGTGCAAGCACACATAGCCCATGGCTGCGGCGCCTTGCAGCAGCCAGCACCGCATGCGCTGTCAGCCAGAACCACGCCATCAGGTGTCAGAGTTCTGTCACATGATGAGTCACACAGTAGCAAGCGTGTACACGTACTGTAGCATCCGCAGGTTGCGGCGACAGGGGAGGTGCTGACGGTGTGGGGTCGGCTGCAGGCGGGCTTGGCTCCACCCTGGGGTGCGTGGGGGCAGGTGGAGCGGTGATGCCGCTGGTGGATGGGTGCGGGAGATGTGGCGAGCGGCGTCCTTGGGCGGTGTCAGGTGTTCCTGTGGGGCTTGGAGTTCTTGAGCTCAGCCTGGTCGCAGTCTCGCTCTCGCACATCGAGAGGGCAAGAGCCAAGTCCAGCATGTTCTGCTCCTCCTGCTGCGACCGCGGCGCATGGTGCCCTCCCTGGACACCAGAGCTACCGTCAGTGCGATCAGAATAAGGTGAGCTCTCGCAGGAATACGAGACTGGAACGTTGACGGCTTGCGCGCAGCCTGTTTAGCGAGGCACATGTGTACTAGTACTGCTGCATGCTGTGAGTGCGCAGAGATTATTCAGGCAGCTGCAGCGAACACATCAGAGAAGCACTGATCGCTGCAACGCTGCGCTAGCTGGTGGACGAAGCCAGTGAGGTGTACAGGTGAACAGGCAGGCAGGTGCGCACGGCTAGAGCAGTCGCACACATGCTGGCTGGACATCAACATCAGATTAAAAAGCTCAGTAACACCTTCCGTCCGCGGGTTACGTCCGCGTGCTCTTGCGATGACAACTGTGAGACCCGAGGCGTGTGAACAAGTAGTTTGATGCGATGTGGAGGTGTTGCAAAGGACCAGATCCGTGTGGTAGCGCTCATGCCCGCACGTAGGCTGTTCTTCCTTCGTAGGGCTGAGACGTCGCGGTTAAAGATTGCACATACAAGCACAAACACGACGAATATGCACATATGCACAAAGTACGTACTGCTGTGTCAAGTGATAGAAGGTTCGATGCGATGCGAAGTGCCGAATGTTCGACGTGGAGTGAATGTTCCGATTGCAGCCATCATCGACCTTTGGGAGCGCCGGTGCGGCCAAGGTGGCCCAGTGCGGAATCAAAAGAACGAAGCAGGACACATTCCATAGCTATGTTCTGTTGCCTGATCCATAGAAGAGGTAATCATGCTAAAGTCAGCGCTGACAGAGCAACTCATCACCGGGGCCAAACCCGTCGACAAGACTAGCGCTCCCCTAGGCCTCTTGCAGAATCCTGCATTCCCATGCCTGAGATACGCGAAAGGAGAAGTCGCTGGAGACGAGCCTGCTATGCCTGACCCGAACGCAGTTGCCCCAGAGCTGGACCTCCGTGACATCGATTCGGTTCAACTCGCGGGCACATCATTGCCCCTAGGAAGCGTTCCAAAAGACAAGGTAGGGGATTCTGGATATCTAGATGCGTTTTCGTGCACGCCAGCGGGGTGCTCAGCGCGGATAGGTGCCCTGCATGGTTGTTCCGGCTGGGCGGCTCCGGCCGTGCGGCTGTAGGCGCTGCTGTGCTGGCCCCGACGCTGTCACGCCAGCGAGTTTATATTGGTGCTGTATATATTTGACTGCTTTGCTGCGGCGCACGCCTCCCCGGGGGCGCGGCGGTTCCGATGTCAGCGCCTCCACGCAAGCGGGATGAATGTTGAGTGCAGCGGCCTTGCGTGCGTGCAGGTGGACTATGAGCTGCATCCCACCAAGCGGCGCGGAGGCGAAGAAGTGTTGGGCTCAAGTTTTGTGGTATGTACTGCTGTAGCCACCGCTATGCGACCATAGATGTGTACGTGTACGCCTGCATGGGCCTGCAGCGAGAGCGATGTGCAGGGAGGCTCCAGCTTCAAACGGACGACATCTATTACGGGCAGAAGCAATATGATCAATGGGCAAGTTTACGGCAGTCTGCCCAGGGGAATGACGAATGAGGCTAAGCAGTCGGTAAGAAACAGTGTGGGAATGTCCCCCTCCCTGTCGCAGCTGGGCTCCCTCAATCCCGTACGCCTCCGCTTAAATGTAATGCTCCAAATCATGCTCTCCTGCCCAGATTTTTTTTGAAGCAGGCAGACTGAAAGGCTTGCTGAGGGCTCGCCAAAGCAGGTTGTAGTGAGGGCCCGGAGTAAGAGTGGTGCACGGGGGGTGGTGACTGGTGGTCGTCGCGTGCAGGACAGGCTGGACACCCCCTCCATGTATTCCCACAACGCGCGCCGCACGATCCTGAAGGGGGCTCTGGTGGTGTTCATCACCGCGGGGTACTCTGGCAAACGCTTCATATTCGAGCGCTGCAAGCAGCTGGGCGTGCGTGCTGTGGTGGTCGACGGCCATGACTCCTGGTCAGAGCAGCTGGTTGCTGATGGCCTCATTGAGGACTTCTACGGACTTGACTTTGGTGCGGCGGACACGCTATTCGACCGCCTGATGCAGACCTGCCATCAGGCGCGCCCCCATGCTTTTCTGCGCTGACGCCAGGGCCGCATGACACCCCTGCACTGTGGTGGTGGTGCTGTGCAGCCACCTCGCCTTGGTGCTTCTTGCGCATGTGGTTGTCTCCCTCACCAATCCGCCTCTTGCGGTGTCCCATTGGTTGTAGAGTAGTGCTGAGTCATCATGCTGTGCACTGAAATGCGAGCAGGTCACAAGAGGAGTGCTGAGGGTGGGCTGCTGTGCAGATCCGCTCAAAGCATGGTGACCTAGATGGTGTTATCACGTTCTGTGAGCTAGCAGTGCCTCTTGTCACTCGCGTTGCAGAGCATCTGGGCCTGCCAGGTGCGGCCACTTCTACTTCATCGCCTGCAGCTGCCTCCACAGCGGCGCTCCGCAGTGGATCTGTGTGTGTGTGTGTTTCAGTCACACGCACGCCTGCTTGTGCAACCTCACCAGGGGGGGTGTTATCCCGAGGCGGCGCCCACGAGGAACATGCGAGCGACTGCTGCAGCCCAAGCCAGCCGCGTGCGCATGCAGGGAACACTCCGGACGCAGTGGACACCGCGCGTAACAAGCATGCCGCTCGCGCTCGCATGGAGGCTGCTGGGCTCCCAACGCCGCTCAACTTCTTAATCAAGTCAGATGAGCAGCTGACTGCTGCAGCTGCCCATGTGGGCTTCCCCGCTGTCATCAAGCCGATCAGCGGCGCAGCCAGCATCGGTGTGATCCGCGTGAACGATGTGGAGCAGCTCAAGACCTCGTATGCACGGTGCGCCTGCACCCACCACTCCTCCGCATGCATGTGCTTCTTCTCATGATAGGAATGCTGTGTGCTGGAAGGCGCCCTTCATTGCACACCATCAATACGCTCTCCCTGAGGGCTTGCATCGTCGCGTAAGGATGGATTGCTCACTCGCAGTAATGGTTGTTGACACAACACTGTTTGTGTTCATGTTTTCATTCTTGCCCTCTCACAACCTGGGTCATAGTACCCCACACAAGAGATCGCATGCAACGCCATCGTGCGTGATGCTTGCGTCAACGGCCGCGTGATAGTAGTACAAATCAGCAACCGCAGGCGACATGGGTTGGTGCCGATTGGAACACGAGCTCGAGACATGTCCGTGCAGCGTGATGAAGGACCTGAAGGGGGCCAAGGTGGTGGCAGGGGCACTAGTGGAGGGCGACGCGGACGCAGGTGAGGACGAGGAGGACGGCAACGCTGCGGCGTGGATGGACCTGTCCATCATGATGGAGGAGTACCTGGACGGCGATGAGGTGGACGTCGACCTGGTGTTCTCCAGCTACCAGCCCGTGTACGGCGCCATCACCGACAACTGGCCGACGGTGGAGCCATACTTCAACGAGACAGGCTCCAACTGCCCGTCCATGCTGTCAAGAGCCAAGCAGATGGAGATCATGGACCTGGGAGTGAAGGCTGTACAATGCATGAACTTTGAATCGGGGGTGTTCCACGTAGAGCTGAAGTACACAAGCAGGGGGGCACGGCTGATTGAGGTCAACGCACGCATGGGCGGGGGGCCTGTCCGCGACACCAACCTGCTGGTGTGGGGCATAGATCTGGTAGAGCAGCAGCTCCTGGCCAGCTGCGGGCTTCCATGCCGGCCCGCCATTGCCAACACCCCTCTCAATGAGCTTGCAGAGCTCACAATCAATGCAGCGGTGCGTTAGCCTTCCCCCCCGCACACATGCTCAAGGAAGGTGTATTCCCAGGGTTTCCCTTCACGGTACAATGTGCACCTGCGAGTCACCGCGGATGACAAACGTGCATGCAACAATTTGCAACCAGATGTGCAGAGCGCCGCATGCACGTAGTGGTGCTGCGCAGAGAGCAAGCTCTGAGCATGAACACTTGTGAGCTGCAGGTCACTGGCACTCTGGAGAACACAGACTTTTTGGGCGACCTGCAAGGCGTCGAGGGGGTGCTGTATGCGCGGCCTCTTGTTGCGCCTGGTTCAGCATGCGTTAGTGTCAAGGATGGACTCCCCACTTGGTATGCATGCCCCACATAGTACACCCTTTGCTGTGACCACTGCATGCTATCGTGTTGCTGGCGCTTCAAGCACTAGTCTGCTACTGTTTCGATGCATGAACCTTCTGTTGTTCACTGCCATAGGACCTGTGTCAAGACGCCCAAATCTTGCAGCAGCCTCTCGAAACACATTGCCCATGATGCTGCCTCATCAAGGCTTCAAGCGTGTGGTGGCGTGCAGGATTGCAGAGCTCATGGTGAAGCGCACGCCAGTGGCGAAGGCTGTGCAGTGGGTGAAGGAGATAGAAGCGAAGCTGATTCCCAGCGTGCCAATCACTCCCAAGGTGGTTTGATCGCCTCCTTGGCTGAGTTATTACAACTCTGGCTGAAATCGCTGCAATGCGAAAGTATGTACAGTACATATAGGTACAAGAAAGACGGGCAGGTTGCTCGTTTCATCGATTGACAACGTGCTTGCGAGTGAGGTTGCTTGATGGCAATGCAGAATTTAGCTGTGCACATGCACGACCGCAGTGGCGTCAGTAAATGCAAACTGCGCTAGGCGAACTGAGTTGGTGATGCAATAGATCGGTATGATGAGTCAAGACATGTTGAATGCACAGCAGGGTGTATCCTAGTGAAGCAACCATGATGGTCTATCCAACGTGTGCACAGCATGAGAATTATCTTCATGGGAATGTCAACGTTACAATGTCACCAGAGGCAATCGACGGGTGGCTTGGTGCACTACCAGGAGGCGAATCTTTACTTGGCAATGGAAAGAAGAGTAGAATTGCGCAAAGGCCACACCAACCTTGCATAAATGCAGCTGGATGCTGGAGCTGTGGCAGACAGGCGATGCTGGTCGCACGGTCATGCTCCCTCCTGCACTTGAGGATGCACTTGCATGCTGTCGGCACACTCATTGTGTCTGCCTACTTTCGTGAAGCCCTTGCAACAAATTTGGCAGACTTGCGTTATCGAAGGCGACCTGGGCAAGTGCTCCAGCACCACTTGCAGTTGGAGGGGGAAACACTGTGGTGCACATTGCATCTAGTCGGCGCGAGTAAGAGTGCTTGTCAGCGGTCCATCAGGTCCTTGTCCTTGTACAACCGAGAGTATGTGCAGTTATCACACTGAAGCCACTGTTCGGAAGATAAGGTTGCAACAGGGAGCATGAACAACTTTAACACCATGCTCCTTTCCACTAAATCAAGCATTCCACCACACGAGGGACAGGAAAATAAGGCGTGGCGTAATTTAGTTGCCTCGGTGTTTATGGTTGCGAGGAAGAACCACATCGATATCGGATGCCCTGGCAATCCTGGGATACTCCAGTTGAATTCACCATATGCAAAGACGGCCCAAAGAACACTTTTGGTTCCCATGTTTAAGCAACAGTTAGCAACGCCGCGGATTGGGTGAAAAGAGCAATGCAGTTTTGACCGCAATGCACAAATGCATATCACGGGTACATTCACAGGCACAATGTCTTCTATCATGGCCTTGCTCGTAGTTTCGTAAAGAAAAGAATGCACGGCACCTTGGTCTCTGTTAACTGCTTGCACCTCTGCTTTTTGTGTTGTTTCAGCCTGTGTTATCGCCCAGTGTGCGTTGGTTTCCGGAGGTGCATAGTTGTGACACCAAGTGCAGTGTATGTGTCTTGCCCGTAGGTTACGTTGGGCGCTTGTGGATGGCATTTATACATGTGGACGGCTGTCCTGAGGTCCGCCTGGAGCCTGCAGCTGTTGTGTAGTGCACCCACGTGAGAGTTTTCCTTGGAAGAAGCTGAAAGGACGTTAACCACGGCTTCAGAAGTAGAATGGACATCATAGTGCGTGCTTTGCGCCGCTGTCGGTCAGGCGAGCTAGTCGAAGCTGTTGCAGTGGACAACCGTGGTGGGTTGCAATTCACTTACGAGCAGCTGCTTCATGGTGCCGACACCATGCGTGCAGGCATCCAAAACTCAGTACGGTCAACAATAGATCGGCAATATGGGCCCCGAATTGCATGCCTGTTGGATCCTGGGCCCTCCTTCGTTCTCAGCATGTGGTGTGCATGGATGTCGCAGGGTATTTTCGTACCTCTGGCACCCTCACATCCTCCTGCAGTGCTCGAGCACGCTGTTCAGGACTCTGGGGCTTCGGTGGTGCGCTTTGTCGAGTCTGAGAAGCATTGCAGTGAAGTGACTGCAATAGACTGCAAGCAGGCTCCAGGTGCTGTGCAGGTCCTAGTGGAGAGGAAGTACAGTTCACTTCTGCAAGAAGTTTGCAAGAGGCACTCTGTCACGATGCATGTTGTTGATGACATGCTGGACACTAGGGTCCTGTCATCTGACATTTCCAGCATTGACGGAGATGCTCTGACGCACAACTTGAACAGCAATCGTGAAAGCGGTTCCCTTATTCTGTATACAAGTGGAACCACTGGACAGCCAAAGGGAGTGTTGCATACGCACAGGTTGCTCTCTACTTCTGTGTCCCAACACTTCCATGATTCTCACGACAGCTGCAGCAGGCTGTATCATGCCTGTGCAGCTTTGCCCTGTTACTATTTGCTATCGATGAAATGTACTGAAGGAATCGGTCATTCATCTGCTTACTTCAATGGCTGCTTACAGGAGCATTCAAGCACAGATGCAGAGCCTGGTGCAGGCATGGCAGTGGCAGGCAGACGACCGACTGCTGCACACCCTGCCCCTCCACCACATCCACGGGCTAGTCAACGGCCTCATGTGTGCACACTACGCATCTGCAACAGTACAGTTTGCTCCATTCAACGCCCCACACGTTTGGCGCAGCCTCGTACGAGGGGAAGCCTCAGTGTTCATGGGAGTGCCCACCATGTACTCGCACCTACTGCGGGTGTACCACAACATGCCCGCAGAGAATCAGGCAGCGTGTCGAGCAGCAGCTGCAGAGCTACGACTGACAGTCTGTGGCTCATCTGCCTGTCCCACCACAGTGTTAAAGGCCTGGCAGGAGCTCTCAGGGTCGGTATGTGGCACCTCCCCGCGCATGTAGGCACCCCACACCTGCGGGCGTCTGCTTGCTGCCAATGACCCACGACACTTGTTGCAAACCTAGGGGGCAGCGCCTCATGTACGTTTGCCTTGCTTACGCACATCCCAGGTGTTGGTGTTCGTGCTGCCGCCGTGGCTGCTGCTGTGCCGCAGAGCGGGCGTGGCACCAGTAACCCCTCCGAGACAGAGTCTCTTGCACTGCTACTCATGCTCAGTGTACTCTGCAGATGCTCCTGGAAAGGTATGGAATGACAGAGATCGGCATGGCGCTCAGCAACCCCTACAGAGGCGTGAGGGAGGCTGGCACGGTCGGCCAGCCACTGCCTGGCGTGTCGGTACAGATCTTGCCCTTGTCCACACAAGGCGAGGCTGCAGGTCCTGACTCTGCGTCATCCAGCGACAGTGAAGACTCAGATGATGACTGGACGCTGCCAGACACCTCGTCGCATGAAGCAGCACAACGAAAGTTGGTGAGAGGGAGCAAGCACCTCTCAGACAATGTGCAGCAACAGGGCGACGCTGTGCTACGGGGAAGTGCAGGAGAGCTGCGGGTCAGAGGCCCCAGTGTGTTTAAGGAGTACTGGAACCGCCCTGAAGCGACTGCAGCTGCATTTGACGAGGATGGGTACTTCTACACAGGTGCGCCCGCCACTGCTTCCTGCAATGCATGCACTGCAACGTGAATATCTGGTGCCTTGAACCAGTGTTCGCTGAATAATTCCGCTCCACGTGCGAATACTGTGAGGATGAATCTGAATACTGGCGCTTGGGGTGTTGGGAGTTGGGGACCACACCCAACTCTGTGCATCACATCGTGCGGAGTGCCGCTGCCTATTGCAGTGGTGCTCGTGTGGGCTTCCCTGCCCAGATGTGATGTCGGGGCAGTGACAGTGAGTGGCTGCTGTGCAGGGGACACGGGCGACACTGTCACGGTTGCTGGAGAGCAGTACTTCCGCATTCTCGGGCGCACATCTGTAGACATCATCAAGTCGGGGGGGTTCAAGATCTCTGCGCTGCGAATTGAGAGTGTGCTGATGGAGCACCCCCAAGTGAAGAGCGTGGCTGTGATGGGCATGGCGGACGAAGTGTACGGCGAGAAGGTGGCATGCGTGTGCGAAAAGGAGCCAGACACAGACTTGAGCTTCTCCGAGCTGCTGTCCTGGGCGTCTGACAGGCTGCCTGTGTACGAGCTGCCTCGGGATATGCTGATGGTTGACACTATGCCTAGAAATTCGATGGGAAAGGTGAACAAAGTTGAGTTGAGAAAGCTGTTCGCCAAGGAGTTGGGTGTCGCGAGTGGATAGTCTGAAGCATCAATGTTTGAATTGTTTGAATCATGCTTGTTGATTATGATGACAAATAAAGCTGATGTCGTAGCAATCTGTCTGATTGTAAGTTTATTTCACCGGGTCAATGCTGATAACTTGTCTAATGCCTCTTCGGCTTCCAAGTGCAGGGTCGATATTCAGAACTTGCTTGCTCGAAGTGATTCAGGTACCTCAAGTCTGACACACTTCCATGATACGGCCATGAGCTTGCCTATCTTCTTGATTCCGGCCTCCTGCTGGTGTACCATCTGAACCCATCTTACCCCCCCAAGACAGCCCGTCAGTGGGGTGCACGTGGCAACGCGGCGGGGCACACCAATGTGTGTGCCCCGCGACATCGCGACACCTGTCACGATGTCGTGTCCATGATAGAAGGGAGAGTCCATAGAGCTGGAAGAAGGGTTAAGAAATGCCTTGTGCAGCGCTGTCATCCCATTTCAGGTTTGTTGTTCGGTGTGAGGCTCTTGTTCGAGAAGGAAACTGATCTCACTCAGTTGAACCTGACAACTGGCCACCATGGGTATCTTCCAGCCTGTTGTAGCAACTTTGTTGCTGTGTGTATCTCATACTTTCGCGCTGTATCAGCCGTCGAGCCCCGTGACTGCGCTTGACTCTTCGAATTTCTCGTCCAAGCTCAAGACTGGAGTCTGGATGGTTGAGTTTTACGCCCCTTGGTATGCATCTTAGAGGACAAAACACGTTGATTGTCTCCTTGTTTGATTCTGGGTTCGTTGTGATGCCTGATCTCGGTGACCGGAATGAATGCAATCATCGCAAGCATTGGTAGTGCTGCAGCTAAGGGCCTCGCCATCGCCACGGCCATTGGAACAGAATGTCCAAAAACATGCAGAAGCCTGTGCAGGTGTGGACACTGCAAGCAACTAGCTCCAGAATGGTGCGCGGCTGGTCACATCATCAGCTCTGACTGTTGGACTGCCTGAGGGTTACCTGCTTGACGAAAGGGCAGTTACAACAGCATACCTCTAATCAACCATACTACACCCAACTTCTAATGGAATTTCTTCCTGGCGGTTTGGCCTGGAATGACCACTGGAAACCAGGAAACAGGTAAATGTGCACAGTATGAACGGTACTCAAACCTGGATACGCACTCCAAGCAGCTACTCTGTGCAGGGAGAAAGCAGCAAAGGCTCTGAAAGGAATCGTAAACGTTGGTGCAGTTGATGCTGATGCAGATCGGCAACTGGGAGGTACGTCCGTGCCACCAAGCAGTCCACCGCTGACAGCATGCACCGTCGTTGCTTACCACTCTTTAGCCCATACTTCCTGCTATAAACTGACAAGCTATGGGTTGAGGTTCGGCTGTCAGTCCTCTGCCATGTGTGTTGGTTCCTGTGCTCAGCATGAACAGAGGGGCTGGTGCAGGGGAGTATGGGGTGTCAGGGTTCCCCACCATCAAGTTCATGTACCATGACGGCACCAAAGTCAAGTCGGTTGACTACACATCAGGCAGGACTGCCAAAGATATTATCACCTTTGCAATGGACAAGGCAAAGTCACTGGCATTCAAGCGCATCGGCCAGAAGGCGGGGGGCTCTGCGGGTGGCAGCAGCACAGGTGCGGCCTGCCAGTGAACGCCCTGCAAGGCACCAGGAATGAGCCCTTCAGTTGAAACCCCCGGCTGATGCCTGCTCACCCAGCCTGTGGTGGCGTTGCTGGCAGCTCGTGTATCGATCACCGTGAGTTCGGGAAGCCTGCATGTACAGAGGATCCAGAATCAGGTTCTGAGTTCCAGTGCCGAGGTGTGTTGCAAGCGGCCATGCACAGGGAGAACACAAGGGAGGTGGCTGCGGTGTGCAGGGGGAGCTGGCGGTGGCTTCTACTCATCCTCGTCTGGAGTTATCAACCTGTCTCAAGGCAATTTCGAGAGCCAAGTACTGAATGCAGATGACCTGTGGATGGTGGAGTTCTATGCCCCCTGGTGCGCCTTGGCATCTGTGTCCACAGGGACAGCAATACATATGCGGTGGGATGAGTTGTTGCATGATGATGCAGAGCCACTTGACGCGTGACAGTGTGGTTGCAGGTGTGGACACTGTCAGAAGCTCAAGCCGGAGTACATTGACGCTGCCAAGTGTGCTTCTCTGCACCTGCTGTACGCTGTGCTTGGTGCCTGCATCATCGTTTCACTACACATGACGAGCTTCTTGCATCTTAGGCGCTGAAATATGCACCAGCGCAACAAGAAGCTGCCTCGTTTCCAGTTCCTTCGTTGTATGGTTGATGCACAGGCGGTATGCGGAAGTTTCACACTGTGCAGCCAGATGGCCGGCAAGGTCAAGCTTGGCGCAGTGAACTGCGACGAGGACAAGTCACTCTGCAGCGACTACGGCATTCAAGGCTTCCCGACCCTTAAGTGGTTCGGCAAGAACAAGCAGCGGCCGCAGGACTACCAGGGGGGCCGAGACGCGGCCACCATCCAGGAGTTCTCCCTGTCACAATGGGCAAAGAATGCTCCTGCTCCAGAGGTGTGCAATCAAGCCCATGCATGCTACATCCTGTGACCCCCACACGATATGCTTGTGTGGGGGCGGGAGGTATTGTGCACTTCATGTTGGAGGTGCAGCGCGTGCCTGCCCGCACTGAAGCTCTGTGTGGCATGCTGGTGTGCAGCACCCCCACGCCACCAGACCACTGCAAGCTTAGAAATGGTTAGCTGTGTGTGTATGGATTTGCCGTGTATCACATCACAGTTGGCATCACATCCCAGTGTGGAAACTGTGGCACTGAAAGTTTGCCGTGCTCGTGTCACACAGTGGCTCCGAACCGCACTATGAGCGTTGTGATACATAGAGGCCAACCTGGTTTCGCGCTTGAACCTCGTGGCAACACAGTGGCACAAGGTGCCTGTGTTGATGGTGGCACTCCTGGCCCGCCCACAGCTGCACGAGCTTGCAGGCCACCATCAGTGCTGCAAGTGGGTGGCAATGCTGTTGCAGGTGAGGGAGCTTGTCAGCCAGGACGTGTTCAAGAGCGACTGCATCGGCGAGACGGACGCGGACGCGCGGCAGCTCTGCATCGTGGCCTTCCTGCCCTCCATTCTGGACAGCAAGGCAGCCGGCCGCAATGCCTACATCAAAACCCTCAAGACCATCGCCAACAAGTACAAAGAGAGGCCATACAGCTACTTCTGGGCGGAAGCGGGTGCACAGCCTGCCCTCGAGCAGAACGTCGGCGTGGGTGGCTTCGGGTACCCCGCCGTGGTGGCCGTGTCTCCCAAGCGCAATGTGTATGCATCCGCTTTGCCCACTGTACATGTTGTGCATAGCCTGTGCATAGCCTGTGCTGTGTGGCCGTGGGCGATGTCACTTCGCAGCCGTCGTGAGGCAGTGGGGGGGGCACAGGCGCTGTGGCAGGGGGCAGGATGGCAGTTGGGACAGCTTTGCGCACCAGCAGCGTGTGTGCCTTGTGGCATGGACTGGACGTGGCTCTGTGACTGGCCATGCTCGTGCATGCGTGTTGCATGGGCACACCACCTCTTGGATTTGGTGAAGATGTGTACCATGAACATCGTGAGATGGTGTGCGTTGCAGGTTTGTCGCACATAAGGGAGCCCTGGAGGTGCCACAGATGTCAGAGTTGATCGATGGTATTCGCACTGGTGGCCGTGGGGGTGTGTCCCTCATTGGTGAGCTCTCCACCATCGTGATGACGACGCCATGGGATGGCAAGGATGGCAAGCTTGAGGAGGTAGAGGAATTCTCTCTCGATGATATCATGAACGAGGAACTCTGAGTTGTTGAAGATTTTGTATACAATTATCGCAGTTGTAATATTCATCCTTGATAGTTCCAGATCTGCAGATATCTGGCCAGAGTCCACATGCATGTGAAACAGAGTGAATGCAGTCACTGTGTGTGCACTCGAATGCGAACAGTCAAACCGGACCATTGTGCCGAGGTCATCGGGCCAAGATCTGCTGCGGGAAGAGGTTGCGTTGTGTTTGTACTGTCTGCCAATTCTTCCCCGACACATGTAGGCATGCTCCCTGTTAAAACATGGCGAACTTGTCGTGGGCATCGCCGAGAGTACTCAAAATTATGCGACCGTAGGCTTGACTTCTGCGTGCGAACGATTTCTAGCTGCCCAGTCCAGGTGGGAAGGCACAAGCGTTGGCATAGGCTCATCCAAGGCACGCACGAGGACAGTTAGCTCAATTCGCGGTTGCTGCGATGGAAAATCGTTTGAATGGACACTATTGAGATGCGTTACCGTGGGCACAGGTAGGCGAACACATGTGTTCTATTATCAGTCGGTCAAGATTCACGCGGAATTCCAGCGCTTTCTTGTCTCTATGGGTTTCAAAGTAGTTATAGGACGTACTTTGAACTGTTGCTGGTATGCAGCCCTCGCTCTAAGTGGCTCAGCAAGAATGCTGTGGTGCTGGCTGTGAGTTGCCTGGGTGGCTTGCTGTTTGGATACGACACAGGTGCGCAACATATATCGTATGCCGTAAATGCCTTGCTCTGCGCCGAGGGAAGCTGCACCACCTCTCCTTCCTATGCGCACAGGTGTGATATCTGGCGCTCTGCCATACATATCAAGTGAGATGCTCTCTGGCACGCCATCTTCTCAAGCAGCCACTGTCGGGGTGTGGCTCCCAGATCACTGTACATGCTCACAGATACAGCCCCTCTTCAGTCTGGCCCACAACCTATCTAAATTAGCACAGCAACAGCACGGCAGATGCAGTGTTCGTGTGCTGGTGCTGCGGAGATGAAACGAGCCCTGACCTGCCGCACATGCAGCATACGCCAGTCACTGTGCAGGCCATTGTGAGTGGGACGATCTGGGGTGCTGCAGCAGGCGCTGTGGTGGGGGGCCGAGTGGCAGACACCACCGGCAGGCTGTGGGCAATTGCAATGGCGGATTTCCTCTTCATCAGTGGCACGCTGTGCATGGCCGCAGCAGGGTCCGTGCTTCAGATCATCATCGGCAGAGTCATTGTGGGTCTGGGGGTGGGCATCGCCTCCGTGGCGGTGCCCGTGTACATTGCAGAAGTGTCCCCACCGCATGTGCGCGCGCACGCCGTGTCCACCAACGTGCTCGCCATCACAGGTGCGTGGCCCCGCCGCCACTGTGTGGCTGTTGTGTAGTTGCACGCTACTGCTGGGGAGGGCCGCAGACACATAGAAGCGTATGCATGCAGGAGGGCAGCTGCTGTCGTACCTGGTGAACTACGGGCTGTCATGGGTGGCGGGCACATGGAGGTGGATGCTCGGCGTTGCCGCGCTGCCGGCTGTGCTGCAACTCTTTGGCCTTTTATTATTACCAGAGTCTCCAAGGTGGCTGCTGAACAAGGTGTGTGTGGGGGGGCGGGGATGGCTTCTTGGCGTCGGGGACCTTAGCTTGCTGCAACACGCGTTCGCTATAGTCTTGGGCCGCTCGCTTGCAGATGTCTTCATTCTGCTGCAGTGTGCTGTGCGCCACATACCAGCACGCCACTGCCAGCCATAGCACAGTGTTTTCCCCGCAGCCCGCTGTCTGCTCCAGGCACATGTGCCACAGCGCGCACTTTTCCCAGTGGCTGCGTGCCTCAAGAGCACAAGATCATGCAGCAGAGGCAATAGTTGTATTGAGCAGGAGCAAGGTTTGCAGGGAAGGGAGACGGAAAGCAGAGCAGGCGTTAGAGAGCTGGTGGCAGCAGGCGATGTGCATGCCACTGTGGAGTCCATGGCCGCAGAGGTTGCCCGCGAGCGCAGCAGCAACACCACCAGCCTCCTCAGCGTGCTGCGCAGTCCCGTGTCACGTGCTCAGCTGCATGTGGGGGTCATGCTGCAGGTGCTGCAGCAGCTGACGGGCATCAACACCGTGATGTACTTCACCCCTGTCATTCTCCAGATGGCCGGCTTTGCCAACACGCGGCAGGCGCTGCTGCTTGCTTGTGCGCCTGCCAGCGTGAATGCGGCTGGCACTGTGCTGGGTGCGCTGCGCCTTCCCGCTTCCTGCTGGTGCCGCTCATGGCCAACAAGAGCATGCCCGTTCACTGTAGGGCGCTCCCACCCCCCTCCGGCTGTTGCTTGGACTCGCTGGTAGCTGTGCCTGCCACACAATGGCTGTGCGGCGCACCGCGTGCAGCTAAGTGGTGGCTGACATTGATCTTCTGCTGCAGGCATGCATCTCGTGGAGCGCGCAGGCCGCCGCAAGCTGCTGCTCAGCAGCCTCCTCGGTGTTGCGCTGTCCCTCACTCTGCTGGCCACCATGTTCTGCCTCGGCGCCCGCTCCCCCGCGGCTGCCCTGCCCTCAGACCCTCCCTTTTCCTCCAGGACATGCCCTGCGCAGCCCAGCACACTACACACATGCGATCAATGCGTCAGTCACGGCTGCACTTTCTGCTTCAACAGCGCAGCGCATGCTCGCAATGGCTGGTGCGTAGACAGCTCAAGCGCGGCCGCCTGCTCAGATGGCCAGGGCCTGGCGGCCTTCAGCGGCGCCTGCCCCAACCCGTACCGCTCGTTGCTGCTGATGGCGGTCATGCTGTACCTGCTGACCTTTGCTGTGGGAATGGGTCCGCTGCCTTGGGTCATGAACTCTGAAATCTACTCTGTGTCAGTGAGAGGCCTTGCGTCAGGTATTGCCGGCACAGCTAACTGGGTGTGCAACGCACTGGTGAGTCAGTCCTTTCTGCTCCTGACAAACAGCATCACGCCAGCGGGCACCTTCCTGCTGTTCGCTGGGGTTGCAGTCGCGGGTATAGTATGGGCCCACAGGTTCCTGCCGGAGACGAAGGGGCTGAGCCTGGAGGAGGTGCAGGGCTTGTTTTCTGGGTGCACTCACATGAGCCCTCCTGCAGAGGATTGCGGGGAGGAGAGTGCGCTGATGGGCATGCACCCTGGCAACAGCAGCAGCACACCCGCAGTGCAGCTCAGCCACTAGATTTACTTCTACGTTCTGGGAGGATTCTGTTGTCGTCGCTGGGCACTAGGCGCCGCTGTAACCTGGTGCTGCTTTAAGTACTGCATTGTACCTCTAGCAGGGTATGTCAGGGGGAATTCTTGAGAGTGTCGCTTGCAAGAACCGCATACCTGCTGAGTAGTTGTCGGGAGCACACGTCAAGGTGCATTTTCTCTGAAAACAAATTTTTTGCATTTATTCCTACAGTTGTTGGAACTTGCCCTGGATCGTTGGTTCCGGACACATCAGGATTCATGAGCAGAATCTGCAGTTGTCAGTTGACAGACACATGGCCATGAGTTGAGCTGAATGCAGTAGAGATTTCCTCTGCAATTTCTGATTCCTGTTGTGTCTGTTTCGCCTGTCTGAGTTTTGTTTCTTCTTTGACGGCTCAGCAACCACGTTCGCTGAACGTGGGCTTCGCTTGCTTGCCCACGAACAGCAGGCGCTCCTCCTCGCGACTTCCACAGCTTGAAATATTAGTGCTCACGATGCGTCAAAGTTTGGGCTCGTGTGTGGCGCCTGAACATCGTGCGCTTCTGCCTGCAAGCTGCTTGAGGCAAACACATCCAACTCGGGCGATCTGCACGGCCGCACTTGCCAACGCTCAAGGCGCTGCCTTCACAGATGCGGAGTATGAATGTCTTGCGAAGTTCAAGAGGAAATATTCGGCGCTGGTGCGGCCTCTCAACAAACCCATCATATCTCAGGCAGCACTTGAGGGCCAGGCGCCTGGCATTCACGACAACATCCCCTGTGCAGCAAGTAGTCGAAGAAGAACGTGTCAAAATCGTGTGAAGTACTTCAATCACACCTCCCTCTCCCCAACCCAAACACAGTGGCCCTCCACTGAGCAGTACCGCCTCAGCGCCAACTGTCTTGCAACCAGCGGACGCTTGCAGGACGAAAAGGAGATGTTCCCAGCAGCCTTAGCTGTCTTGAGAGAAGCAGCACAAGAAGTCAAGCCTGCGAATGAGATTGTGCTTGGTGCGGCGGACCTCCCTCTGTAGCAACACCGCGTCCCTGCAGCTGCTTTGCAGCCAGGCCACCGTCAAACATCTCTCCTGCTTCACATGGAGAGCTTCAGAGGGCTTGCGAGTATGGTACATGGTTCCATTGTGCAGGAGCGATGCTGCAGTTCGAGGTGGCCGCTGGTGAGGGTGCCACCCCAGGTGGCTACCTTCAGCCGCTAAACCAGAGCATTATACCTTCAAACTTGCGGGTAATATTCTCTACGATCACCAAGATTAAGCAGCTACAGTACATCCCAGTCAGGGTACGCTGTGCTGTCCCGTGTCAGCAGTTTGTCTGCATGTGCATCTGTTCACACGTATTCACTCCGTATCCTGCAAGCTGATGGCATATGTTTGTGATCAAGTTGTGTCGTTTCTGCAGGAGGACTTTGTGGTTTCAGAGAGCGATAGCAATGTCGCACTGGTGTCGTTCCTTGGGCCCTTCAAATTCAGCTTTGATGGGGAATACACCATGTCTGGTGACTACTCCTTCGATTTCCAGTTCACCAGAAGCACTATAGAGCTGTTTGGCAGCGTTGTGAGGCAGTCTAGCATGTCGGGCAAGCCCAAGACGTACACTTATGTTCTCAACAAAAATGGGGTGGCGGTGGCACGCTCCAGTGGCGGTGGCCTCACCCTTTTGGTGAACCCGTCCCTGTGCACGAAGAAAGAGTGGAAGCCAGACTTCCTTGCTACACGTTTGTGATGATGTTGGGACCAACCAGGACCTGTTCGCAGATCTTTCGTCTTCACATGTATAAGCACGCGACCAGGAACTACATCCGTCATCCGACCAGTGTGGTCCCATAGAAGAAACTATGCTGTCTGGTCAGCTCCGCGCGTAGCGTGTACGTGCAGCGTATCGGTTCTCCCCAGCCACTTGGTGCCACACACTCACTGAGTTAACGCTCAGCTGCAGAGCACGGGCGCCCTGGATACTTAGAGGCTTGATGTGTGTCCTCATTACGACTATGGGAGTAGGTCTTCAGCAAGAGCCGTGAGTGTCGCAGCGTCACTTGAGCGGATGTGCACGCCATGCGCGACCGTGTGATGTATGTATATGTATGAGGCATCCTTATACATGTTCAACGTGATGCGCGAGTGCTTGCCTGCTGGTACTCGGAGATTTGCTTCACGTTTTTTTCTTCGGCACGTGCATCTCCGTGTGTTGGGACGCCGAGACTGAGGCATGTATACACGGTTCTGATTCAGCTGAGTACTCAGGCATGGGCACCAGACACTGTTTTCTAGAGCACACCACCGCCTCGACACAGCAGGAAGTCGTCCTGGCCCGCTGCAAGAGTTCGTGCTGCTGGCAGCAGCGTGTCCTTGTGACATGGCGAACTGCTCACTTGCATGCGTGCACCAGAATCGAACGCTTCCTAGAAACCGAGATCCACGAGTCTTTACACCATACAACATCCATGTTGAACACGTTGTTTTTTCATTGCAGACATAGCTATCCGGGTGGGTGTGTCTTGCGGGAAAGCTTCACAACAATCCTCGTCACGCCGTGGCTCCATTCGCTCCAGCTCAAAAGACTTCGTCGGTGAGCGATTAGCAGCCAACACCTGCGCCATGGCCCTAGGAAAGCCACTTGAGGAGTATAGCTCTGCTGAGTTAGATGATTTGTTGAAGGTACGCCCTTGCCACCATTCGGGACATGCGGACAGTAGAACGCTCAACCCATAAGCTCTCCCTATACACGTGGCTATTCATCTTCCAGCGCCTTGTTTCGCGAATATTTCTTACTATGCTATCTCCTCTGTTGCGTACTCGTGATTGAGTCTTGCTGCGCCATTTTTAAACCAGCGTATTCTCCGTGATAGACATAATTGCCTCCGCTTCTCGCTTGTCGCCTCCTTCACGCATATTTCGATGTTATAATGCTTTGTGTATGTCAGCTTCCCGACAATCGATCCACATTGGCCTTTCCAGCGTCCAGAATCTGCCAGATTCAAGTATGTTGAAGGACATCACGACACAGCACGCGCGCCACCAGCACCGTGACAAGTTTATCCATGCAGCTCATGGGGGTTAGACAGCATATTCTGTCTCGTGGGCATGTGGACGGCTATCGGCTGGTGAGACTCACCAATGCACAACTCACAGGCTTCCCTTTTACACCCATGGAGCGGTGGAAGCTGCAGATGATCAGGCGGTCGTACACAGTGTTCAAGATATTCACAAGAGGTCTGGGTTCTGGAGGTTCTTGCCCTGTGAGCCTGATAACCAGCATGCTGCGCCGGTGTTTCAGGTGGGTCCCTTCTACTGTCTCTACACCAGGAGCCCCTGACCGCTGCGCATGCCGCGTACTCGTTGCAAACATGAACGTAACTGGTGCAGTTACAATGCGGTTGTGGTGGAGGAGATAAAGCAGGGTCTACTGGCACATACTGTGGGCATGCGGTCTGCTAGCGGGGAGAGGGTGGTCACGTTTGACCAGTGGGCGCAACTCTTCAACTGGATAGGCAGCCGCCTTGACGTGCTTGACGATGACAGGCTAAAGAAGCGCATGGGGGCCCATATTTGCTGCAGCGAGCTGGACGAGTTCAGGGCCCCTTTGCAGGTGAGCCCCTCCCCCCCCCCTTGCGGTGTGTGTGAGACCCGACACAGCGTGGCGCGCCACCTCACTCCACCACTCTTCAGGACATTTCCTTCTTTAGTGAGCTGCAGTAAAACTGTCACATGTTGCACAGCACCGAGGGGCTGCGTTAAGCGGGGGCGCTGTGCAGGCGGCGAACCGCACGGACGACGACCGCCCCTGCATGCCTCTGGACCAGCCAGAAACCACTGGCATGTCCTTCAACTTGCTGCCAGACCTCTTGGAGCTCATCATACAGCCACAGACCAGCAGCCAGGTCTCTGACACTAGCTCGCTGCATGAAGACCAGACGTTGAACTCTGGGGACTCGGCGCTGACTCAGCCGTGGTCCCCTCCGCCACCGACTGTTCACAGGAGAGCTATCGTGCCTCCGTCTCCAGCTCAGAGTAGCCCTATCACCAACTGGGCAGCCCCTGTAAGCACTTTTGGGCACAGAAGAGTGCATGTTGGGGTTGGGGAGATGGACATGCGGGCGGCAGCGCCCAGTGCACAACCCCTCCCAGCGTCAGCGACAAGCAGCGTGCCTGCACGTGGGCGCTCCCCTCTGTCCTCCGCCTTCCCACTGCACAGCGCCACAAGTGCTCCGCAAGCTGCTGCGGCAGCCAGGAGGGACCGAGCTCGAGGCTATGATGAAGCCTCACAAGGGGCCTCAAGGCTGACACGGGGGCGCAGCCGCTCACCAGAGAGGTCTCAGCAGATGCAGATACCGGGAGCGCTTTCTGCCCTTGGCAGACTGCTTCAGGGACCAGCACGTGCTGCCCCAGCAGTCTCGCCAAGCAGTGGCTCACACCATCAGTCTCATCTGCCAGTTTTGTCGTCCCTCGTTGAATCCCGGGGTCTGCCTGTAGCACCTTCGTTGCCAGACAGTCTGGTGACTGCTGAGTATCCCACCAGTGATGTAGGACGACAGCGACAGGCATTGCCTACAGCAACGTAGCTGTACCGAGCACAGATTTAACCTCTCTTACAGTTTTGTTCCATCCCGTTACAGTGGATCCAATGGCCACAACTGTGGTTTGACATAATTGCAACACCTGTGTAGTCTACATGCAGTTTGTACCGTACACATGTACTGTCTGGGATTGTGCGGCCAAAGTGTGGCTTGCCTCAACAAGCAAACCATTGACATCTGCTTCCAACAACGATACCTTGACACCTCCTGCTCTACTGTATATGCACAGACGTGCCCAACTACATTGCACACAGTCCCTCACTCTCGGACTGCTCACAATTGGCAACCACTTCACAGCCTTCATCCGCAATACTCCTGACAGCCTTGGTCTTGGCCTTCTGCACTACTGTAGCCAGAAGGTTCGCCAGCCCTTCAGGCTGTGCTGACGGAGTGATGTCTGAAAGCACCTTCTCTGCGAAAGTGAGGCAGTCTTCAGAGCCAGCTTGGGGGGTGGGCGCGATGTCAAGGAGAGGGTCCCTATCCAGCGGCCGAGCCAAGGACACTTGCCCTACAGAGGTGTTGCCAGAGCTATCCACACAGGGAGATGTGGTTTTTTCCCCGGACATGTTAGCTAGCATGTTTGTGTGCATGCACACCATGTCAGGCGCAGATGGCGTCTCGGTGCTCGCATGGTTCAGCGAAGAGCATGGCGAACGTCCAAAGGAGCATCTACGGAAAGAGCTTGTCAGAGACGAAGGCCTGTCTGTGTGAGAAATAGGCGGCGGAGTCATTGATTGCTCAGCGGGGGCATTCTCCTGGTTTGACAGTTTCTGCTGCCTGCACACAAAGCCACCGTTCTTGGAAAGACATAATATTGACCTATAAATGATAGTTTCTGGAACCGAAGGGCAGCTGTAATGTGCAACTGTGATAGCTATTCTGTGATTCAGTGAAACAGGAAAGGAGACTGAAGATATCTGGGATCTGGTTGCTGCACAGGGATGCTGTGCACCCACACACATCAATGGAACATCTAGATGGAAAAAGGTGAAGGGAAAGGTCATGTCTGAGCCTCCTGTGAACCCCTCGGCCATACTGGCACCAGCAATGCAACAGCTCATGGTGGTGCCCTAGCATACCATCACCAAGTATGAGCATAGGAGAACATTCGTGACTGAGATCACGCACCTGGCTGTTCTATCTCTAGCAATTTGAGCTACTACCTCGCCAAAGCCCCCAACAGGGTCACGCCTTCCACCAATGCTTAACCGAGAACGCCTGAAGGAAGAACGGCGAGCTGAGGACGGGCGGCAATCTTCAAGAGAGCCCAGTTGGGGCTTTTGAGGCGATGAATGCTTGTTTTGGTATCTGGCACTCAAGGCATTCACCATGTTCCCAAGCTCGGCCCAGCTGGTGCTTTCTGTGGACGCACGGGAAGTTACACCAAGCCTTGGCGTTGTCAAGACATTCTGAGCTGGTGCTTGGGACTGGGGATGCTGACAGAAGTCTCGCAAGACGTCAGCGAGCTCTGCTGCAGCAGCTTGTTGCTCCGCTTGTTGCCGTTCGAACTCTTCGCGTTGAGAGCGCAGCTCATCATTAAGCTGCGCTACTTGCGACTTCAATGATCCGTTCTCAGCTCTGAGTTCGGAGCACAGCGCCTCGAGTTGCTGATACGTAGGGCGTGGGAATTTTGCAGCTGGCTTGCCGGACGTCATTGCTTCAGGATATCACCTATGCCGCTACAACACCAACTGAAACCAACCAAGACACAAAAATAGCAGCTTGTGGGCGAATTGAGAGCTCTCAGGCTGCCGGATAGTGAGCTAGGCGGCCGGTTGTGGACACTGCCAATGGGTCATCGACGTCTACAGACCGAAGCGCCTGTCTCCAGAGGCACACTTAACTACCAGAATTATTCGACTGACAGCATTTGAGCTCCGGGCGATGTTTATGGGCAAAATCGCTCTGCTAGTGAGCAGCATGTCCTGGCAATTTCAACAATGCGCAACATGTCCATGCATTCCATGCCAGCTCTGTAACGCAACAACCAAATAAACAGCGAGATGCAAATACTATAATCGCGAAGCAGGTTGATTGTGGACTACGCTGTAAAGTCGGAGAGTGGCACGTGCTGACGGTGTCCGCCATCGATATCCCCAGATCTCAGTGATTGTGCGAATATACTAATGCATATGCTATTGACTTTGCGCCCACACTAGGCTGTCTCAAACTTGTGTTGCATCACAACCACCAGCCAGGTCGTTAGCATTGGGAAGCTGGGATGGATCCGCTGGATCCTGTGTATACCTCATCATGTAAGATCACGCACGCCTAGCATCAGCTACTCCTGCAAAGAGAAGGAGCGGACCTGTCTCATACATGTGTGCTGCTGCTACGCGTAATTGGCATGTATAGCATGAATAAGCCAGTTGGTTTAGCAGAACCCAGCGACAGGTCAGTGGCCTGTCAGAGTGGGCCCGGTAAGCGACACCAGGGCAATTCTGCTGTGCATGGTAATGCACGAATGGCACTGAAGGAATGGGGAATCACGTTGCAAGCTCTTCTTGAAGGCAGGCAACAGGTGCATATATCCATCTTTCTCTCTTCGGGTGCTGACCCTCGACCCCCCCCCCCCCCTGGCCGACCAGAAAACTTCAGCCCTTGCTGGCAGTGCCAACGCTATAGATGACTGGTCAATTGGCTGGCAGTTAGCAAGGTGCAGGGATATTGCTGGTGGGGTGTTCACTGAGCCACTTCATGGCAACACGATGCTGTGCCTGTAGTGCCTAATCCGGAGGGGTGGCGTGAGGGACAAGTCCTTTCAATGTCCAGAGGGCCCGTTTCTGCTGTTTCCAACTGGATTTCACGCAGATGCGTTACTCCTGAAGCCTGGCTCGGTGTCTGTGTACAACGACGACATCACATGGGACCCCAAGACCGCAGAGCATGTGCCCGTGAAGGGCTATGCTCTTGTGCGCCCTCCTCTGCGTGTTTATCTGGACATGAGAAAATAAATGGTTGTCACCTTCACACTTTATATCATGTGGGTCACAGGAGGAACAACTGACTGGCTCACACAGTCACAGCTGCAGAAAGAATTCTGAACTGCAGGTAGAGGATCAATTTACAACTGTTAATCGAAGTGCACTCAGCGAGCTGCATCCACTGCACATCTGGACAGACGACTTCCTGGCTCAACGACTAGGACCTGAGGATCGCCCAGTAACAGTACTGCTGCTGCGAGTGTGGCGCTTTGAAGAGCCAGTGTGGGTGCCGCAGCGCGCCGACCTCTGGGGCTGTTTCTCGTGGGGTGTGACTCCCTGTGGCCTACCATCATAACACACACTGAAAAAGGGAATTTTGTGGCTGTTCTGCACCACTTGTGCTGCATTAATTGCTGTACGTCACTTGCTCTGCATGGTTATTCTAAAGGAAACAAGTGCTGCCCGTTGTACTAATTTGAGCAGCGCTGTTCCCTTGACACCCCACGACGTTGTACAGTTTCGTTCCCAGACCAGCTGTTCGAGGGCGCTTTTGAGGCCGCAACAGAGGTTGTTCCACAGCGGCCATGGGATCAGATCGAGGCGCAGTTTCAGGCGGCGGCCGCACGCAGCTGCGAGTGAAACATGCACAGCTTCTGCGTCCCCGGCGGCTGCATCCCTACCGCGGCCCTGAGCCTCCAACTGCATCGAAGCACCGCTGTACAGCACTTTGGTACTGCAGCAGTACATGAGAGGTGGGGGGCAGGGGTGCAGCGGGCAGCAGCGCCTCGCTGCAGGTGTACCCGCCACTGCGGGGCTGGCACGTTGCAGAGCACGTTGTGCTGGCATGGGGGGCAGGCGTTTAAGAGAGGATGTCAGCGGCGTGCACTGGCATCTCATGAATGGGTGCGTTGGCCAGCTTCTCCAGGGAGCGGAACGCCGCCATCTGCCCTGCCACAACAAAGTGGATGGCTGCGCCTGTGGGGCACTCGGGAGAGGCACCGCCGATGGTGTTCGCCAGCCTCCTGTTGTGTTCCTCCTTGGTGCCTGGGAGGTCATAGTTGATAACCACCCGTGCACCCAGCGGCAGCACGTGCTGCAGCAACCACAGCTGCTCAGTGGGTTCGCCTGAAAGCGTGCCGTAGGCACCACACATACGTACTCAGACTAACCTTATTAGCAAAGGCAAGACATTCTTGTACATGTAACGCAAGTGGTGCTCACTCGTATGCACTAGCAGCCCTGCCTTCAAGATTGCAACAAAGGGCGGGTGCGTACTGAGGGCACCATGCGCAACGCAGTGTCAGTAGTGACCAACACGATGGGCACGTTGTTGGAGCTCTGTGGGCTCATGAGTGCTGTGTTCTTTGTGTCAATATCATGCCCTCTCACATCATCGGGGTGGATGAATCGCTCATCTGGCTCATCATTGGCAACAGGCATATGCAACTCTCGTGTGGGCAAGTTATTATCCTGGACCATTCTGGCAATCTGTAACAGCTCGTTTTCCTCCATGTCGGCATGCCAACAAGCTATCCTGACCTTGCAGTTGCCCTGAAGCAGTGCTTGTCACATAAGCAATGGAAAACAAAAAACCACTCGTGCGTACAGCCATGTACACAAGCATGGCGCCCTCACATGCTATCAACATGCATATTGACCAAGTTGCCACACCCAATGTTCTGCATAGACACATACATGAAGATGCAGGACTTGGTGGCACCCGCCATGCTCGCCCACAACAGTTTCGAGGCAGGCACAACACCTCGGAGAGTCCGCATATGGTCTCGTCAAGTGTGTCACGAGAAGAGCACACTACACAAAGAGGGCTCGCGCGTGGGGACTCCTGGAACACGTGCAGCAAGTCTGTCAGTGTGGCGAGTTTCGACTGCGCAGAGCCGACAGCCACATAGTACTGATGCATCAGTGCAAGATTCGATGGGGCTTGCTACATTACTGCTTCGTTTCTGGTCACATCTGACCCAATCGGAGTCAATCCAAGCGCAGGACGACCTCCGACAATGTAAGTCCAACCAACAATCGAGCAAAACAACTCTTGAAGCAGGCCTTTCCCCCAGAAAACCGAAGCTCCATACTTTACAACACAAAGGCCGCCAATCGCCGCTAACGTTCAGCTCTCGAGTGGCCCCAGGTCACATGGTGAAATTCACCTGCCATTCCGGAACCTGCCAGTCAAGAACCCCACCCATCGCGATCCCCTCATTGCAAGGGGATACCGTCATCACCATAAGCCTCCAAATCCATAGGCCGGTAGTCACCAATTTGATTAGCTCTGTGTTCTTGATACTTCCTGCAGCCCAGGAACAGTCAGCTGTGCACACCTCGAAAGGTCACACACAGGTCACAGGACATCTTCAACGTAATTTGTGAGCATGCAGGTCTAGGAGCAGCTGGCAGCGCACTTCCAGCCAAACACAGCAATGCCTCCCAGTGCCACCAGCAGCACCAAGGTGCCAAGCACAGACGCAAACGTCGACTCCGTCTTCTTTTCGGGAGGCGCCTCAATCTCGACGGCAGCGACATCGGCAGTGTGCTGTGCATCCGTAGCAAATGTCGAGGGCCACATGGGGGTGGGCACAGGGGTGCTCGAAGCAGGGGTGACGCCGGTGCCCGGCTTCTTGAAGCCTGGCAGCTCGTCCAGGGCTCCGCTCTTGGCCACCTGCAGCACATACAGGCAGGCTCACAACCGACAGCGCGGCTCATCTGACACTAACAGGCCTGAACAAAGGACAGCGCAGTGTGTGGTGCTGCATGCAGCGCCAGCAGCCTGAGGAGGCAGCGGCAGGCGCAGGCATGGGGCCGCACCTCGGTTGAGGAGGCGCCCTGCGCGATGACGCCGGAAGGGCCCTCAACGAATGCAAAGACGCTGCGGGCCAGCTGCGCAGCGATGATGGTCTCAGTGCCGGCCTTCTGCGCGTCGCTGAGGCCGTCACAGAACGCGGTGCTGGTGCACTGCGCGTTGTCGCCGATCACATCCTCATCGCAGGTGCCTGCAAACTCGGGGTCATCCTTCGAGGTGAAGATGTCGCAGACAGGCTTGTCCCAAATGTCTCGGAAAAGGGTGTCTCTGAAGTCTTCTCCCAACGTCTGCAGCCCCAACTGCACAACCAGGTCGCTCACACTCAGTACCTGACTTCCAGCGTTCCAGTGCGGACGTCGCAGCAGCATCCGGGGTGACATCCACATGGCAGGACTCTAAAAGGGAACACTGCTGAGCAGGTGACGCAGGATGGCGGAGTAGCCACACAGGTGGACCAGCGCAGGCAGCAGGGGGCGAGCATGCCCACAAGCTGCGACGCAAGAACTGAGGATAATGGACACAGCTGCAGCTGCTGCATGGGTGGGCAGGTACCTTCTGGAAGCCATCTTCCACCCCCTCTGCATTGAGAATTGCGTCACCAAAAGTCAACACATCAGAGCCGTCTGTGCCGGTCTTGCAGCTGCAGGTGGACACGGCCGCCTCACACATCTCCTTGCAGGCAAGGGTCTTGCTCATGGCCGCTATCAGGCCAGGGATCGCCTCTGCGATCGCGATGGACTGCGGCTGCCCTGCGTCCTCCTCTTTTTTGGCGGCCAGGATGGCGGGGAAGATGGCCTTGTGGACATGGTCCTGGAAGCTTCCACACTCCGGCAGAGCTTGCACGCACCACTGCACACCCACTGTTGGTCAGAGAAAAGCCGTAGTGGAGCAGAGGCGCCCACTGCCTGCAGAAGCTGTGCACAAGCGTGTGTTCGAGGCAGAGAACCAGAACCAGGAAAGTCTGGCTGCGACAGTGTTGGTGTGGTTGCGTGGGTGGGTGCTGGCCACTATGTTGGGGACTGCAAGCTGCAAGTAACATGACGGCTAGGTGTGCTTGTAAAATGTACGGTAGTGGTGGATTTACGTGATGTGTGCGTGGTGTGACACTCAGAAAGCAACGAAAAGAGGGTGAGACCATCTGTGAACAAGTGCTGGCTTACTCATCGGCCACGTGCCCGCCAGTGGATGCAGTGAGGCCCAGACGGTTGGAATGGCTGAAACGTGCAGCGATACTCAAACACGAACTGGCTGTCCAATCTTGATGCCCAGCTATCATAGGTCGTGCACAAGGTCCGTTGACAGAACCGGAGTTGTCGCGTGTGAAAGTTTGTAAGCGAGCACACCAGAGCTTGAAGACTTGATAAGCACTGCTGGCAATGCTGGGTCACATCGTTGTAAGCTCCTTGCAAAAAGTTGTTTAGCGCATCTCCTGGGTGAGTGTCCAGGTGCTCCTCAGATGTTGAGAAATAGGCACAATCAACTTTGAGGTCTGGTCTATATGCTTGACATGTCTTTGAAAACTCTGAATCTGCAGAGATTGTCTGGCAGGAGTCTTCTCCACCGAAGATGTTGCAGGTGATAGACGGGTCATTGTCCATCAAGGACTGGCCCGCCATCTGCAGGAATGCATCTTGCTGCTGCATCACACACTTTATAGTCAGTAGAGATTGATAGCATACATCTTATGCGGCCGAGTCAGTTCGCAGCGGCAGTTCATGGCAGCAGGCACGCAGAATTCTGAAGGACGACCTCCAGGTGATGCTTTGAACGCACCGGTGAGGGTAATTCCCCTAAACCAGCGAAGAAGGATATCGGGTCGGTGTCTGCGGACTCGGCACCTGCACAGGAGTATGGTTGTGTGCAAGCGGACACACTCCGCAAACAAGTTGGAGGCCATCACGCAAAGAAACCGTTAACCACGACAAAGCAGGTTGAAGAGTCAAACAATGAATACAGCGAAGTACAAGCCTGCTACTAGCATTCCCACAGTGGCTCGCACCTGTGAACTGGCCCTGTGATGTGCCAAGCACCGTGAGCAGCGCGAGAGCTCCAAAGACACCAGGAGCCATGATGAAACGTTACAAGTTATAAGCAACTGGCACTGGTGGCTCGCTGAGCAGCTGTAGGCGTTGTTGCAGTACTTGCGTCAGACGGCACCTCCGATCGACTGCTTCCCCAACGCTCCCCGAGGATACCACTGAGCTTACACAAGGTTGGAAGGGTACACAGACTTTTGATGATTTTTCATCATAGTCATGTGTGTACAAGTCATCTCCAATCTCTAGTGGATATGTGCAGTAAACAAACGGGCCATTCGCGATTGAATTATGGTGTGAATGGAATGCACACAGGGCAGCGAAGCGCGCCAACCTACCTCCCGAAATGATGCACTGTGGATTGAGTGATAAAATGTATGTTCCGACCGTAACGGAGGTGGGTCACCTGTAAGGAGTAGTCTCTTGTTGGTGTACACCAAGTCCGGAACCTGACGTGCACATCACATCTGACCCTTCACTACAGGCTGCAAAGCGTCGGCTGGTCGAGTAGGCAGTGTCATAGCAGTGTGACTGGGCCTGGGAGGGACCAGAGCACACCCACGTTAGGGAGAGGGGCACAGATCTGACCGAAGTTCCCAACTGTCGCCATGAAGAGCAGCACTCCACCGACGACTTCCCAGAGTTCCTTGTCTGAGGACGGTCCCGAATTGAGCGCGCTGCTGCTGAATTATCAGGGCAGCGTAGACCCTCTTGTTCGTTTCTGGTTCGTCATGGAAACCACTCTGTCGGAGGAGCGGGCCACCATCGCCCGGTCAGCCCATTTTTTCATGAAACGTGGGCCGAATGCTGAGACCCCCCTGCTTCCGGTTAATTTAGTACCGGGGTTTGCACACATTGGTGATCCGGGAGAACTTGAACATGCCGTCAGGTTCAGTGGAGCCAATCACGTTGGCTGTTGGATAGCTGATGTCCAACAGCGAGCTTATGCGGGTCAAGGGCCGCAGTGCAGATTGCAAATCCAGCTGACGTCTGACAGCGACCGGCACTGGTCACCAGCAGTCAGAATATACTGCTAGCTGTTCATTTTATGTTGTGCATTGATGTACTTGAGAGGCCGCCTCCACCAGTCCACCAAGAGAGGTATGTGAAGAGAGCACATGTAATGCAAGTTAACAGCCTGATGTTGTCCCACAAGTGAGGCAGCTGTGTGCACTTGTTCCTTCAGAGCGAGTTGCCGAGTTGCCCCGACAGCGCCGCACCCCCGTTGTGGCCCTCCCCCCCCCCCCCCGGCATCTCCTTCAAGCTCTCGCCCAGTGACCCCCCGCCCCCCGAATCTCCCAGTGCCGCCGCCCGCCGCACCCCTCCGGCGACCACGGCCCAAGACCCCCCCTTCATCCTCCTACGCTAGGCGCCCTACTCCAGGCACCATATTGATGGCCCCTTCCCGCTCCCCCCATCCTCCTCAGGAGCCCCCCACTCCCCTCCCCGACCCGTGCTCCCGGCCGTCCCCCCCCTCCCGGGTGTTCTCCTGCTGTGGGCTCTCCTAGTTACGCCTGGCAAGGGCCGCCCCGGGCGGCTCTGGCCCGCGGCGTCGGGACGGCTGCGCTACGTTGAGCTGTTTTGCAACTGCGCTGGACATGTGGCGATTGTCCGTAGGTGCTTGGCGCTGTCTCTGTGGCGCTATAGGCTTTTGTTCCGGCTTAGAACGTTTGTTGCTCTGTGTTGCTTTCGACCTTGTGGTGCTGTGCGGTTGCTCCTTGGGTTGTTGTCACAGATGCTCTTATGTCTTTGCACACTTCGTGCTGTAGTACTGCGCCACTGTCGATGTAATTCCACTGGAGTGGTAAACAATCAGCTTTAGCATAGTGCCAATCCTGAAGTCAAACAGAAATCTCATTCCCCTTCATCTCATTGAAGAAGTATTTTACAACTGTTGCATCCGAATCAATACGTAACCTTTATACATTCGGTGAAATCCTGTGTACAACCCATCACATCACATGGCTCTGAAGGCTAGCATAGCTGCTGTGCAGCATGCGCAGCGCTCCTTCAAGAGTCATAGGCCCCAACACAGCGGTCACCAAATTATCTGGCACAACTACATCAGTACTAGTGAGCAGTACGTCCAGCTCAGGGTGGATCTCAGTGCACTCGCAGCCATGGTTGGCATGCCGCACAGCCACCGCAACTCCAAGCAGCAACTGTCCCCTAGAGAGCCACGCAGAGCACCACTCCAACATCGTGGCTGAGTTACTGTACGCCTCATCCAGATTCTGCAGCAGTGCGTTGTGCACAGTGTGGGAGCTTAGCATGCTCCCAGGTGGCATCCATGGTGGCGTCTGCTGCAGAGCGCTAGCCATGAAGCGGGCGTCATGCGTGCACAGCGCCATGCAGACGCTCCTCCACGGGTCTGCGCAAGCAGCATGTACAGGAACGGCCCCAAGATGGCCCTCAGTTCGATCATTTGGGCATTCGCCCGCTGGAGTGGTGACAGCAGGGCTGCGCAGCAGGGGCCCCGGCCCCCCAGGGGGTGTTGGTCGGCGGATCTGTTCCCCTGGGGGTTGCGCCCCGGGCAGGTAGCTATGCACAGGTGCTTGGTAACCCTGGCCCTGCAAAGGCGGAGGTGGAGGCTGGGCTGGCAGGCAAGAAAGATTGAACATGGGGATACCTGCAGCAGAGTGTGGAGGGTGTGCAGCTGCGGTGCTGCCAGGCTGCGCTGCGGCGGCCTCCTCCTCACTGTCCGAGTCCAGAAAGCCACTCTCCAGAAGCTGCACATCAGCAGGGTGCAGAGCAGGCGCAGTAGAGGATCTGCTGTACTCCATGGCCCCTGCATGGCTGAGCTTCTGCGCCTTGGGAGCTGGCGGGCCCGCCGCCCCGCCTGCCTGCTGAGGGACAGAGGGAGAGCCCCAGCTGGTGCGCTGTGCGGCGCCCCAGTGTGACGTGCTGTGGCCTGCAGCGCCGGTATAGAGAATACCCGAGGAGACCTGCATGGGCACGGCGCTGAGCTGCAGGCCACACATGCCGGGCGCGCCTGGAGTCTGGGTGAACATCTGACTTTGGTGTGCTGACAAAGGGCTGGCAGTGGAAGCATCAGCTGCGTGGCAGCCATGAGCGACATGCCCCTGCGCTGCATGCGGCGGGAGGCATGGTGCACAGCGCGCAGCAGGCAAGGCGGGCGGCGTGACGGCCCCACCGCAGGGCGGAGTGCCTGACGCACATATGGCTTCGCCTGCCGCAGGTTGAGGTTGCATGTGCTGCGCTTCGTGCTGCTGGATCAGCACAGGCTGCTGAGCAAAGCCTCGCTGAGGTTGTGCGTGCGACTGAGCAGCATGAGCGCCATGCGGGCCGCCATCATCGCTGCCCCTGGCCGCACAGTCAGCGTCGAGCAGCTGTCCGTTCGGAGCCGAATTCTGCTCTGTTTCAGCCGTAGCAGCACAAGGCGTGACAGCGTCAGGGTGGGCTGCTCCGCACGCTTCCGCTGCAGGCTTGCTTGCGCCCGCTGCCTCTTGCGCAGACTTCTGGAACGCATTGTACAGCGTTGCCTGCTTCTTCCCTGCTCTCTCCTTGCCACGTTGCTTCTGAGCGGCCTCTGATGCCACAATCTGCACATCTTCATGTTCTGTGCGCTCTTTCTTGAGGCCTGCTGCGGCAGATGGAGCTGCGCCATGCTCTGCCGGCGTCGGTGCCGCCCCAGATTCAGCAGGCGCGCGCGCTGCGGCTCTTGTCAGTGATTGTGCGACCGTGACTCGCTGCTTGCCCTTGGGGGCTTCTGTCCAAAGCTCCTGCAGCGTCAACACCGCTCTGCTGTGGCGCGCAAACCTCGCATGTGTTTCATGGAGCTCGTGGAGCAAGCCGCTACATGTGCAGCAGCAGCCACCTCTCACCACAAATTCGATGCTGTAGGGGGAAATGGCAACACAGGCTGTGTTGAGGTTTACCTGCGTTGAGATTGCAGCAGGGGGGGCATCTGCTGTGTCTTGACCGTCCTTGGCCGCCTGCTGTTCATCCTTGACCTGCAGCTGCTCTCCTTTGAGTTCCGCCTTGAGCAGCGGCTTCTCATCCTTGACCATTGCGCCCTCTCGCTGTTGGTGCATCTTGTGCTTGCAATGCTCGAAGAACGCGCCCAGCTGGCTGTGTGCTTGCCTGAAGTCGATGGCCCTGGTGCCCATTCTCTTGCGCACCCACCTGCACAGCGAGGAGGGGCAGTGTATGAGTGCAACTCTGCAGCAGCGCAGCGGGCCCGCAGTGGCACTGAGTCGATGCTAGCAAGGGCCCTGTATAAGCCCCAGGACGATGCACTACGTGTGCAGTTGTACTACACTATTGCAGTTGTACACTACGCGTATCCCAGCAGCGTGGCACCCTTCCCAGAAGGCTGGCTGCGTTGGTGAGGTGCCAGGCAGGCAGGCAAACAGAAACGATCTCAATGCATCAGGCGGCGTGCTTGCACATGGCAGGAGGGCGCACTCTGAGAGGTTGCACTGCTTGCCGGTCTCCAGCATGCGCTCATCCATGAGGATGATCGCGCCGTAGTCCTGCTTGTGCCTGATGCAACGCCCAAGTGCCTGCATGCCGCACACGCTCGCCGCCGACCACTCTCATCGCGCTCGCACAAGAGCATGCTTGGTCATGATGGAGACCACGCGGCCTTGTGTTTCGTCGATACTATTGCAGTTTGGCTAAGAGTGCTGGGAAAGACTTTCGCGATGGTGCTGTTGTGCTATTTGAGCGAAGTGGTGGTTCTTTGTCTTTTGTTGCTTGTGGCTATTTGGGTTCTTGCCCATTCACTACCTTTGCGGTTTGTAAAAACTGTGTGGAGAACATCACTTATCCAGGTCTGCCCACCTGGTTCATGGCTCGGAAAGCCTGCAGGCTGTACCACTTGTTGCCTGTGACCAGCCCCCGTGCTTGGCTGTCTTTGTGGTCATTGTACGCTTTCTTCTGCTCCACTTTGATGTCTTTGAAGGCAGGGAAGGGAATGCCGAGCAGCACAACTGCTCGCGCGTGCTCATCAGCAAAGTTGATGCCCTCAGAGACCTGCAGCCACAGTAGCTGTGAGCAGAGCACATGCAGCTGGCAATGTTGTTGCACATTCAAACGACTAGCTAGCACACACCATGCTGGATTGTACATCGTGTGCTGGCCTGGCAGCGAAATACTGTATGACATAATCACAGTGAGGCCTGAACACGGACTCTACTCACGCTAGTACAACACAGGAGGAAGTTAAACGCAAGGTTGTGTGGCCTGCCACTCGTTGCTCCTTCATGGTGCGAGAGACCTGAATGGCGTGCTGTGATGGTGGCTCACCTTGCCGCGGCACACCGCGAAGAAGATGCCCCCTCGGCCTTCTTTGATTGCAGCATAGTACTCCTGGATGCTCTCCTCGAGCTCCTCAGCACTGCCACCCTGTGGCTCCTTCCACACTGGCTTGATCTGCCTGAGCTGTTGCAAGGAGCCTGCACTCGTTCAGCTTCATCAGCCTGCGCTGCAACCTCACAGCATGCTACGAACATACCCTCGCAACATCTGCCAGCACACCCTGGCCTTGACCCAGTCAAAAGCACCAACCAGCACAGGGACCCAGTGTGTATCCTTATGAACTGCTTTGCAAGGGCTGGGAACGCGGTGTGAACAGTGGGGAGCAGACATCACGAGGCGCAGAGGAGGCGGCGCACCGTGAGTCTCCCACCGGTTGAACAGCTTGTTGAGCATGCCATAGCTTGGCATGAATACCAGCATGCCGTCGGGCACCACTTGTGCGATGGACTGCAGCGCCTCCAGCACCCCATCTTGGAAGCGCAGATCCTCTGATTCCTTCAGCGTGGCCCTGAGCACATGATGCCTCGGTGACCTCGACAGCACCATTGGCAGCACCTGCAGTGACGCAGCAACTGAACGTGACAGAGCCACTCACTGTGGTGCTCATAAAGTAAGAAAGAAGTGTTGCACTGTGTGCTTTCATATCGCAAGGAGGGTCGCCTGCAGTGGTGCGGTGCAGAGGGTGTGTGCGTGGCAGTGGCTCATGCCCACCCCAACGAGAAGGCTGCCAGACACGCGCGCCACAGCCAAGCATACCTGGTCTTGAGGGACGACGTGGCCTGTTGTCAGCGGTGTGCCGGGGAAGGGGATGCCCAACTCGGATGCGAAGGAGACCATGGGGCTGAGGGTGCCGCTTGTGACGATCACAGAACGCGCCTTGTCGCCGATCTCGCGGAAAGCACATCCTGGGTTCATGCACCACAGCGACAGTTGCACGCATGGCTTGTCATCAGAGGAATCTTGCCGCACAAACCTGGACCTACACAGCCACCCAATGCATGTCACATAACAGGGCTTGCCTCAGTCATACCGCTGCCAGCTGTCAACATAGCAGGCGCCCGCCCGATGCAGGCACACATCAAGCAACAGTTCAGTGCCAAGCACAGGCATGTTGCACGGCTAGCGTCCACAACTTGTTTGGCGAAGGCTGCATGCGCCTCGCAACAGACAGCAACCTCCACCTCCCTGCGCAAAGGGCACATGCAATGAGCTCATTAGACACGCACCGAGCGCGCCGCACAGGTTGCTCTTTCCAGGCTGACACGACCAGGCGGTAGTCACTGGCATCATGTGCGTCGGGGCCCTGCTCAACCATGCCATACACCATGCTGAGAGTGGCCATGAGCGACTCCAGGAAGGCGATCGCCAGGCTGCCACTCTTGTCTGCCTTTGTCTGCTCGTCCTTGCCCCCGTCGTCCAGTTGTTTCTTCACGTTTTGGATGCAAGCCTTCGTGTCACTGTTGCTTGCTGGGTCCAAGCCGGCCTCCGACAAGTGAGTACGAATCTACAACACAGCAGGTGCGCTCCTCAGCATCATGCCTGCCATGGACTTGCAGGTTGCTGCTGTGCGCAGCGTGTGGAAAGCAGGGTGAGGGAGCCACTCACACCTGCCCCCCACTCCACACACACTGCAGCCGCTGGCCTTCCGTTTTCACGAGGCCGTGGCTCTTGCGCTGCTCTGCAGTGATGTCTGTGCCCCGTGGCCTGCACAGGTTTTCAAACGAGGCCCTGGCAGACCTCAGGTCTTCCGCTGGATCAATACTGAACCTCTGCAGCCACGTTCTGAGCCTGGCCAGCGTCCCTTGCAGCTGGCGAAAGTCCCCCCCCACTTCTTCGTGATCCAGGCTTGATGTAGTGTCCAGGAGAGCAGCCTCCACCTCTTCAAGCGTGACGTCTATGCTTGCAGCTTCCCGTGCCGCATCCTCAATGTTCTGCAGCAGCGGATGGCAGCCTGTCACAGTGTCACCGTATCACAGTGATGTCCGCACAGCGCCCATCTGGCCGTGCTCAGACCCCAAGGCGCTGCACCTGATCAGCAGGTCATCAGACTGACGAGCATTCATGATTGATGAATGTTGGCGATTCCGCACCAGCAGCGCGAGTGCCTCACAAGCATGCAGCAGCAGCAGCAGTACGAGTGGGCAATCTGCGGAGAAGGTGACCACACTTCACACACGGCATGCACACTTCTGCGATACTTCACAACAGGCTCATGTGCACACCGAAGCTGAGGGGAGACTGCACATGCAAGAGATGATCCATCTGGACTCACGCCAGTGTGTCTACCTGAAGCTGTGACGGGGTATTGCGCAGAGTGTCACAACGCAAGGGAGGCACGGGGGCATGAGTGGCGAGCCTCTCAAGGCACAGAGGCGCACATGTGCTTCATCAAAGATGATCACAGCGCCAGCAAGATCAATTTGCATGGAAGAGCGAATTCCTGGATCAACAATGTAGTTGTAGGGGCAGAACACAAGCTCAGCGGTAGAGAACAGGTCTCGTGACATATAGAATGGGCATGCGCTTGCGTTCTTCCCGTACTGGACCAGGTCTTCAATGTCATGCACCTGCAGTGCCAGCCACCCGCTCACCGAGCTTGCTGGAGCTCGACGAATATGTTCAGCTTTCTCACATACGTTGATCACTGTGACGTGGGCAGCAGCCACAGTGGCCCATCGGGGCAGGTGCACGGCTACACGCGAAAGAGGCAGCTTCTGGTACAGAGAGTTGGATCTCTGCTAGATGTGGACGTTGGAGGGCGTACCGGTGGCGCACGTGAAGCCTGGAATGGTATTCTCTCCTTCTTGTAGACCTCACACCCACCTTTGGAGTCACACTTGTCTTTGCAGGCATCGTCAATGTTGGTGTCCGACTCACGCACAGTGTCGTTGATGCAATAGTGCTTCCTGCCACCCAGAATCGCCATCTTTGGTGTGTAGCCTGTGATCTTGAGCTCATTCGCAACCTGCATGTTCGCTTGTGTGGCCTGCAGCAAAGTTTACGAAGACAGGACAGGAGCACAATCCTTCGACCCTGTTTGGACGATGATCGTGTTCTCGAGGCCAAGAATACATCCTGAAGGGGGCTTCCAGGCGCCGCACAGTACTGCATTATCGTCAAACCCTGTGCAAGAGCCTCGAAACATTGCAAGCGATCCATGCCTGTGGTAGCATGCACGCATACGAAGTGTGGTAATTGCGACATACGCAAAGGCAAGCGGCGCTGGTGCGGGTGTGGGTGTCTTTGCGGAAGGCGCATGGCTACAAATCAACACACCTGAGCGATCTGAGAGTGTGTGCGGGTGGCGTAGTAGATGCGGGGTGCGCCAGGCCTCCCCTTGGGCGCGCCATCCAGCGCCTCATCTGGGAGGCGGCCAGCATCCAGCTCGTGAGGGTCCCTTGCATGCCGTGGCAGGGCTTGCGACGGCAGCGGCGAGCCTGCCCATGCACCAGCCTGTCAGTGTCTGAAGTGCTCAGCAGCCACTCCTGTTGGAGGTTGGTCAGCTGTGCAAGATTCTAGGGAAACTGGTGCCAGCCACACAGCAGTGGCGCCCTGGCCCACGCCTGCCCGGTATGCGGGGACAACAGTGCCATGCCATGGCTGCCCAAGCGTGTTGCCACCCGCCACACCCTCTGGATGGCGTCCATCCCCGTCAGATGGAGTGTCACAGGTGCATGGCAGAGTCTGGAGTACCAATCGCATAGCGGTGCTGTGGTGATTGGTTGAGAATAAATTCCTGTGAGATACGGACACTGCTCCCTGTGATGTCCCGCTGTCATGCGCACGGTACTGCACAGGCATGCATGCGACTAGCCAGGCCGCAGAAGTGCTCGATTCACTCAACAACAAGAGCAGCACTCTGCAGTGAGGCTGACCAGCGCACGATCAGTGCTTACACCAGGGAGATGATGGCGCAGTGCTGCACCCTGCCGATGCAGGCCGCCTGCCTCATGTGAAGGGCACAGATGGCAGGCGCCGGGCAGGTTGGTTGCCTCGACCGAGCACCAGGCAAGCGAGCTGCTCATCTCCGCGCAGAGCAGCAATTGGCCACAAATCATTTTGGGTCATTAAATTTCGAATCTAGGTAGTGCTTAGTACGGTTCTGCACGAACACAAACATGAACCCAAGGTGACACGAAAAAGGTACGTGGGCTTGCGACTACTCTCGCTGTCAGCTTCAGCCTATGTAGCACATGGCAGATACCTAAATACACATCCATCCGGTGCTTTCTGGGGGATTCCACAAGAAGCCTCAATGCTGAACCTGCAGTACAGCAGATTGCAACGGCGCGAGAGGTGGCCCGGCCCTGAGCCCGTGCTGCCAGGCGGCTGCTTGTCAGGTGTGCCTGAGACTGAGCCACATGTAGCTACTTTATGCACTGCGGGACACGGAAATCTCCAATCTCAAATCATTACAGGAGGCATGCAACAACAGTGGAAACGCACACGACAGCATGCTCTTGCCAGCAGCTTCAATGCATGGGCACACCTTGTGTGAGCTGGAGGTCATATATGTCGACTTCCACAGCGGCCTCCATGTCATCTGCTTCCTGCTTCACTTTACTCTGCCATGCCAGAGCCCCGCACAGGATTGCGAGTGTCTTGCCGCACCCGGTGGGTGCTTCCAGCAGAGCATTGGTGCGATTGTGTATCGCGCTGATGAGCTTTTGCATGAACACGATCTGTGCTCCATATGGCTGACGTGGGAATTTCACCAAGTGGCCAGCTGCATAGAGCATGAGGGGCTGTCAGGGAACAGCATTGGAATGGGCAGTTGGTGACACAGCCTGCAAAAGCTCAGGAGCTGAAACGAACGAATGACATGTGGGTGATATGAAGCAAAAGTTTGGAACACATGAATCGAATTCTCAGTGCAGTGCTCGTGCTTCATTGGCACATCCAACATGAGGGACTTGGTGTTGGGCAACACAGTGGAGACAACGTACCGATGGGGTACTCCTTCATTCCCGTTGGTGGCTCTGGTTTGGTCTCTTCATGGGCAGCCATCTTGGACGGTTCCGAGCCCGTTGCACTCGTTGATAAGCTACCAGCACATGCGCAGGATTGAATTTGGAAACAGCGAAGCCACGCTGGAAGGCAGATGAAGAGGCCCTCCCACTTCAATGCCGAATGAACAGCTTTAGGAGATGAGAGCAGTTCGCGCTGCGCTAACCGCTTGTGATCGGTTAGCACCAAAAGCGTGAAAGCGCGAACGTACAAGCACGCATCCGCTTTCACCACCTCAAAGATCTCTCTTCATCATGGATCTCCGGGCGCATGCTATCGCTGATGCCGTGCTCCAATGTTCAAACTTCCGTTCAGACAGCTTGGGACGAATCTATCATGCACATATATGAGCGCATGCATTCGGGACTGTTTCAATTCAGCGCCGGCGCTGAAACGGTCCTGGCTCGGAAACGGTCCTGGCTCGGAAACGCTGTTCTTCATAGACAGGCGGGAATGTAACACACCGCATCAACACACACAAAGACAACGCCCACGGCCACACACGCCCCCCGCAAAGGGGTCCGGAACTCGGAGCCCACTCAAACTCTTCGGGATGAAGGCAACAAAGCGCAGTACAGGAGGCAGGGTGGCAGTGTACACAAACCGTAGCCGCAGGAGGAGGGTTGAAATGCAAGTTCCTTGTCGAAGACCGATCGGCCGGCTGCCGGCAGAAGACGCACTATAAGGGATCGTGAAAGGATGAAGCACGACAGGTTGCACCATGGGGAACTTTGACTGGGAAGTGGACGTGGCTGCCCGGTTAGAATTCCTTGGAGCCTTCAATCAGCTGTAACTTCAGAGAAACATCCAGGCAGGCGCGACCAAGTGGATGGCAGACGGGCAGGCACACAGCAGGATCTACAGGGGCGCCTGTGGAGTGGCGCTGTGAGTAAGTGGGGGCAGCATGCACATTGATGCGCATCACGAAACTTGCACTGTAATATAGTATAGCAGGCCGGTCAAAGGGGGTGTACGGGGTGGGCGGGGGGGGGGGGGTAGAGTACATGCAAAAAGCACGTTGTAGGCCAACATCATGGAGACTGAGCTGCATAGGGGGACACGCAGGGACAAGCACCAGGACCTCCAAAGATCGACCCACGCAAAGATCATAAAACACACAGGCCACTCTCACAAAGTCAGTAGGGGGCACTGCGCAGCCCAGATTCAAACTCCGGCACCTGGAGCTGCTGGCTGCCCATGGCAAAAGTGCGCACCTCACCACTACGAAGGTACCTGCCTGTGGCGGGAACTCGTGCACCGGCGCAGCCCCAGTGCTTGACAGCTCGCGGCAAGGCGGCGTCTGGTGGGCACCGAGTCCTCACCATACGTGTCCACCAGTGTCACAACAGTTCTATGCCTCATCATATCGACATCCTCCGCGCTACAACGTGTCCAAGATTATATCTTGTAGTTCATAGTAGCGTATATGATGCTCAAGGTGCACTTGGAGACGTGGGGTGTGAGCTCAGCTGTTGCGATCTCTTCGAACCATGCATCAACCAACACTCATGCAAGCAGTGCACCGTAGAAGAATACCAGAACAACATGTACAGGAATTACCACATGTAAGTATCACCTGCACAACGGTAGCTTCAATGATATTCACCCGTTCATCGATTTTGATTCTTCCTTGCAGCTGGATTCATCTTGCACCGCACGGCCGCATACGCACACGAGTCTGATTGAGTTCGTTGCACATCTTTTGGTTAGTGTCCCAGAGTAAGCATTGTGAATTGTTCGGTATCATCGCGTCCGTTGGTCTGCATTGGCGCTCTTGGCTTCACACACACCCACATCGCCGTGTATTAACATGGTCTCGGTTGGTCATGAGGACGAAGAGGAGGAAGAAAGAGTTGAAATAAGCCTCCAAGGAGATCCAGAAGATGCCAGCAACGCTCCAAGTGCTCGAAAGAAGCGTAAGGTATATTCACTTCTCAAGCTGCCGGTACATCTTAACAAGCATAGTGGTCAGAATGGTCATAAACATGCACAATCTCAACTTCAAAGGTGCTGTAACGGGAGGGTCCGCCCAAGAGTGGTGCCACACACACGCCATGGCCTGTATGTGCTCAGACGTCCACCCAGCCAAATGATCACCGGCCTGCTTGATATGATTCAGCTATCGTACCAAAGATACAGTGCAACAGGGTGTCATATTTGCATGCTCACCATCGTCACTGTGCCAGATGAGTGGCAGCAGACCACATGGTCCGAGCGAATCATCTCTCCATACGAACACGGTAGCTGACTGCAAGCGCCCCCGGCTGCGTGCAGAGGCAGCATGCAGACGACTCCAGCGTCCTCAAGAACCTGCCACTTTCACACATGTACGAACGCAGCTTCATGCACCGGGACACAGTCACTCGCGTCGCCACAGCCACAGCCCACGACTTCATCATCACCGGCTCTAGTGACGGGGATCTGAGGTTCTGGAAGATCTTGTCTGTGAGCTCCCATGACCTTACTAGCATCCTGTCTCTCCGATTGCATGGCCAAGGTTCAGGACGTTGTGCAGTTGATATCTACATACTAGAAAGCCCGAATACGACATGTGTGATGGCTCCCTCTGTAATTGCCCTGTCGCAGCACATGGCAGCCAGTATGTTTGGAGCTCTCTAGCGCATATGCTGACAGGACGTTGCTCCGAGTGCGCAGGAGGATGTGCTGTTTGTGAAGAGGTACCGCTCCCACAAGGGCCCAGTCAGCGCTCTGGAGGTGTCAGCAGCAGGGGACCTGTGCGTCAGCATGTGCCTGGACGGCACAGTGAAGGTGTATGACGTGGCGACGTTTGACATGATTGTGATGCTGCGGCTGAAGTTTGTGCCGGGCTGCTGCACGTTCGTCAGCCACAGCAGGGCCGCACAGCAGGTGCTCGCCATCTCAGACCTGAACGACCCAAAGGTGTACACGTTTGACGTGTCCAGCGGCAGTGAAGAGCCCCTGCAGTGCCTCGATGCCGTGCATCAGGCCCCTCTCACATGCATGGGGCTGTGCGGGCCCTCCGGCGTGGTGCGGCCCTGCTCTCTGCACGTCGCCAGTATGTAGTGCTTGGCAAAGTCAACATTTGAGGGTGCAGGGGATCCCTTAGCAGCGCTCTGATCTGCTGTGCCGTTCTTCGCGGCCACTGTGCTGTTTGTCTGCGGGCAGGCCTCTCTGCTGCACCCCCAGCGCCGCCTCTTCAGCATGAGGCTTGTGCAAGTTTTCTGAAAGGAAGGACGAGGCTTATGTATGTTTTCTGAAAGCAAGGACGTAAGAATCTGTTAGAATCCTGTGCGTTGCTTGTGAGCTCACAATCAACGCAGTGGCAGTGGCCTTGCAGGTGGTGTCCTGCGATAGCAAGGGCTTTGTGAAGTACTGGGAGCCCGCAACCGGCAGCTTCCCATCTCAAGGCCTCAGCTTCAAGTCCATCTTTGCCACGGACTTGATGGCCTGTGCGAAGGAGTCTGTTGTGCCTAAGAACATTACCGTGAGCAAATGCCGCCAGAAGTTTGCCCTGGCCTGCAGCGACAACAGCTTCCGCGTGTTCGAATACACCACCGGCAAGTGCATCAGGAAGTTTGATGCAAGCATCGAGGTGTACACCTTTTCAGCTGCCATCAGCTAGCCTGACAACCCTGTTCGGAGCTGTGTGCGCAGCAGCAGGCCTCCGCTCCTCATGCGAAGCAAGATCGCTTCCTGTGCCATGAACCAGTGGTCATGAATGCAGTGGCGAGCGTGGCGCTTGTGCAGGGGAACGAGCAGGCGGTAGAGGCAAACACGGACCAGCTAGAGAGGGGCAGGCGGGAGTCGCAGCAGGCGGAGCTCATCGGCAACTTCACTGGCTGCACGCAGGGGCCCGTCGCCGCTCCCTGGCCCACCGCAGCCTTTGATGACAGCTCTGTGTTTCTGTTCTTTCCTTCCTGGCGAGGCATAGCCATTGGAAACATCAGCTCTGGCAAGGTACGCCCCCCCCCCCCCCCAGGCCCAGCCCCACCTGCCGCAACCCGCAGCTGCCTCTGCTGCTTTGCCCCCCTGCCCGCCCCCCCTCCCACACACAGGTTCACTCCTGCATATAGTCCAAGTAGCCTGCAGCTGTGAAGGTCTGTCCACGTTGTGTCTGATGCGTGGTGGTTCCTGGCCAGCACAGTTTGCACTGAGTGCGTGTGGTTCAGGTGGCACATGTTTTGGGGGAGATCGAGGATGAGCGGTACGTTGGCGTGGCGCTGTACGAGGGGGTTCCGAAGGGCAAGCGGAAGGGCAAGCAGGAGTTTGCAATGGGCCAGCAGATGGCATCAACCATCGCCAGCGAGCCCACCGTGGTTGCATGCGCTCTCAAGCGCGCCCGCTTCTACCTCTTCACCAAGCGAGAGCCTGTGGACACTGAGGACGCCACAGTGGTGCGCCCCTGCATGCATGCTCTGCGGGCGCTCACAGTAGCACGGATGGTTGCTACCGTGTTGCAGACTCTGCACAGCAGCCCTGTGCTGCACAGCTGGTCGTGCCTGCAGGTGGCCTTCACGCAGCCTCCTTTGGCACACTTCGCGGGGAGGACATGCCTCCTGTTTGTGCTTGTGCGTGTTTGTTACAAAGTAGGCACCATGAGTATGTGCGGGTGGTAACAAGGGGAACTACATGGAAACATGAGGCACCCAACCATTGATTCACAACTTGTGTATGTGTGTGGGTGCGCGGGCACAGGCCGGGCCGGCTGCAGGGATTTCAGCGCGCGTGTGTGCATGCATGTGTGTCGCTGGCAGCACAGCGAGGTGGGCAAGGCGAGGTGCTGCAATGCTGCAGGGCCGGGATGTGTTCAATGAGAAGCCTGCAGAGGAGGAGCTCATCGAGGCTGATGCGGCTGCAGCGGCGGTGCTGCCGGCGGCGGCCACGCTGCACACCACCCTCGGTGACATCGTCATCAAGCTGCAAGGCGAGCAGTGCCCCCGCACGGTAGAAAACTTCTCCACGCATGCCAAGAACGGCTACTACGACACCACCCTGTTCCACCGCGTGATCAAGAACTTCATGATCCAGACAGGTGCGGCCCTGAGCTGCCGCGCTGCCCAGCAGCCTGCTGCGTGTGGCAGCATGCGCATGACAGGCGTGAGGTGGTGCGGCGCAAGGCGTCCTGTTCAAGACCTAAAATGACCTAAAGTATCGTTACGGTACTGGCTGTGCAGGCGACCCGCTTGGAGATGGAACAGGGGGGGAGAGCATCTGGGGAGGGGAGTTTGAGGATGAGTTCCACCCATCACTGAAGCATGACAAGCCAGGTACTGTGAGCATGGCGAACGCAGGCCCCAACACAAACGGGTGTGCTGCCTGCTGTTCTGCATGCTCCCTGTGGAAGTGCGAGTGCTGTATCAATGGGAGTGGTGTGTGCTGTGGAGCGCAGCAGTGCACCTCTGTGGTGGTTTGAGTTTGATCGTGCGCTGCATGCAGGTCGCAATTCTTCATCAGTACTGTGCCCGCGCCTTGGCTGGATTCGAAGCACACTGTATTTGGATCTGTTCTGAAAGGGATGGAGGTCGTGGGACTGATCGAGAACGCCAAGGTGAACAAGAAGACTGACAAACCATGGAATGACATCCAGATCATGAACATCACATTGCTGGAAAGGATTCCTACGTGAATGTTCCTTTGATTACCCCTGTGATTGCCGTGGCGACCATAGCATCCTGCAGCAGCTGTAAGCACTGCTGCTCATTACATATCAGGTACCTATATATGTTTGACACCCAAGAGGGCACAGGAAATTTTGCATTCATTCTGTTCCAAGACACCTACATGAATCGGATGCTGTGTCAAATATCACCCATAAGAACGAAGTCAAAGAATTTGTAGGTGCTGTTCACAAGCGTTTGTTATTCTCGTGATTGCTTGAGAGGCTGACAGCATGTAGTTCGATATCGAAACTTCTTGGTCGGCATACGAGGTGTCTAGATTCCCTTCTGCAAATCCACCCACGATGAACACAACAGGGCCATCGTCTAGCACGGTCTTGACATGCTCAAAGACATCCTTGGTCTCTGTTGCTCTGTGAGACAGAGCTATCCTGGTTGCTCCTGTGGGCAGGTACCTTGTCACAGGCCCTTTCACAACCTGCACAGCACAGCACACTCTCCTCAATGCCCCCTTGACAGCTGCAAGGCAGGAAGTAGCTATGCATTTCACGTAATCGAAGTTGAGTACATCCACTTCTGAAGGCACATGAAATGACTGCAGCACAGCGTCTGCACCGCCAGCTTGCTGTACCTGCTGCCGGATGTGAGAGGCTGGCACACCTTCAGCAGTCGCTCTTTGCTATTGGATGCCCGCACCGACAGCTTCTGTAGAAGCTGCACAAAGAGGCCACAGAAGCGTCTGAAGGTGCGTGGCAGTCTGACTTGCGGGTGCACCTCAATCAGCACATTGCTCTTGCTGTGAACGTACACCTTCTGCACACCCATCACTTCGAGCTGAACGCGCGTATAGCTGAGGATATCGCTAGTGCCTCAGGTCTAGAGCACCTTGAAGTGAAGATGGCAAGAGGGGGATGCACACCTTCACTGCCCCAGCTTTGTTCAATGGGCTGTCTAAAATCGCCAGTAGCGCCTGCAACGTTGGAATGTAGACTCACTCAGTGCTAGCTCTCGGGAAAGTGCGAGCAGTGAACTAGCACAACTGCAGTGACAAGCTGTATTCGTTGCAGCTTCACACCTGGTGCAATACATCAGGTCTATAAGCTGCAGCGTCTTCCCCTTTTCGTTGCAGATACTGAGCGTGCTCATCGCTGTTGAGCAGCCTGAAGTCCTGAAGCACGAGGCAGAGCAGTACTCAAGCCCTGTCACTCGGAGGAGGAAGATGAACAGTGGGCGCTCATGACACGATGTGTGCGATTAAGAACGTACCTTTCCCACTTTACCGACTTGAAGATCAGCGTCTTCCAGAACAAAAGTCACTCCGCCTGTTGCGAAGGCACAGTGCGCATCCTCCTCCACAGGTGGCTGCAGGCCGCCCGCCATGTAGCCTGGACACCGCGGCACAAAAATGCAGACAACTGTCCAGAAATATACTTTCTATCTTTCAGGACCAATCAAGGATTGCTTCGAGCATCTACTGGACCGAACAGAGCGCCGCCGCACCTACTGCTGCAGCACGGCTTGCGCGTGCTGGTACTGCAAGTATGGTGTGAGTTCGGAAGGGCTGTTTGAAGCTCGCTGCGTGTACTATTGGTGCAGTAACCACATGTGCGATTGTATCAGCATGCAGAATGTTCAGCGCGCGTGTACAAGATTGCTTTCGACACCTCCAGGCGATAGATCGCTTCGACGCGCACGATGGGTCAGTGTTTGTCTGACGTTTATTACCATTGCAGTTTAGATGCATCCGTTACTGAATGCTGCGACACAACAAATTTTTTACAACCTGCGCCCTCGCAGCATGCATGTGTTTGTGTGTGTGCCAGCACTACACGCGCGCTTGTTGGGCGGATGCATATTCGCTGAGCAATTCCACCACACTGAGAAACCAGAAGGGTGGAAGTTGGGCGCTGAAGTGTTGCACAGAAATCAAGCAGCGCGGCGGTGCGACTCATGACAAGTCCTATGCATGCAAAAGTGGTTACGTGGTTGCGCGTAACCAGAGACGCTGTACAGACTACCACCGCAGACATCGTTACAGAGTGCTGGACAGAAAAGAGACCACTCGAGCACTGCAGGCAGCCTGCCGCACGATGCAGGCCTGCGGGGTGCTTCAGGTGTGGCCGTACAATGCGGGCAAACCCCTGCTGTACACTAAGCTCCATTAATGGCTACCTTACTACTAAGCTGCTGAAACTACCGGGCTCAGACTCAGCGGGTTGTAGAGGAGCAGCTGGGCATAATCCACACGCTTGCACAAAACTGCCAGCTTTTACGCCATGGGCATCGCTTCTTCAATCTTTACTCCTGGTCAAACTGCCACTGCTCACCACACCAACCCAGAACCTGCTCCCAATCTCTTCTTCATGGTACACACTTGACACACTGACCACTGCCAGTGCATCACCCACCAACTCTCTCTCTCAACTCTGCTCGCAACCGCGGCACACAGCCACCGGCCCTGCCCGTGCCACACCTGTGCACTACTGGGCGGCACGACGGATGCCCGCACAGCATGGCCTGGCGGCGCCACCCACTTCACAACGTGGCACCCCTGGCAGGTATCGTATACAGAAAACCTGACCTCACATCTCTGGAATAATGAAAGCAACACAAGCACACAAGTCACAACGTGCGATGAAAACGGTGTGCAGCAACGGTGCGGGCGCACACGCAGCTCGCTCCACAGTCAAGCTTGTACAGCTCCCTTCAGGAAAATTGATGGTGCACAGTAGGCTGCACTCATCTCCAAATCGTAGGTCGCATAATATGTAGCAAAAACACCAAGCCTGCCAACGCAGGCCTCCTCACTGTCCCACACTCTCACACACCCACAGTGTGCGCGCCTTCCACAGCCGCCCGGAGGCGCTTAAACCACTACACAGCTCCCTGCAGCTGCTGCAGGATGCGCTTGCCGTGTTGCAGCGTCTTGAGGCACGCCATGTGGGGCTTGATGGCCTGCACAAGGCGTGTGTGGAGGTCGCCGCTGGTCACGCGCAGTGCGCTCTGCAGCACGTAGTTCCCGAACTGGTCCTTCAGCAGCTCTGAGTGGTCTGCCGCCTCTATGAGCTCCACGACGATGATGTTGCGCCAGTGCTCCATGCCCACCGTGGAGTGTTTGAGGGCCTTCTCCACGACGTTGGAGGCGAACTTCTGGCAGCTGAGCATCGCAAACCTGCCCTTGAGCTGCGACAGGATGGCCTCGCACGCCTCCACCACACCGGTGTCGAGTATATACTGCAGCACGCCCGCAAGATGGTGAGAACAGGTGGCAGCCACACGCATGCACACACAAGCATTTCTTTTCTAACACAGCGCATTGCACCTGGGCACACATGCTCACTGCCAGCACAGCAACATGCTGCATGCACATGCGCGCGCAGCACATCATGTGCCACGAGATCTCCACCGCTACATGCCGAGCTGTGCGAGGAAGGGTGCTTTGCAGCGGGGAGGCAGAGGGGCACCTGGATGACATAATTCCCGAAGGCGTTTTGGCTGAGGTCCAGGCCATGCTCTGACACCCGCAGCACCAGGTCACGCTTGCACTGAGGGGTGGCGTAGTCCATGCAGCGCTGCAGCACGCAGCACCCGTGGCGGTGCCGTGCGACGTCGTAGCCATGCTGCGCGACGGTGTTGAGGATGACCTCGGTGTGGCACGCGTCAAACTTCTGCAGGCACCGCTGGATGACGTGGTTGCTGTTGCCGTCCAGAATGAGCCGCAGAGCCTGGGGCTTGAGCTGCTTCATGAACAGTGCCGCCTCCTCCGCAGTCTCGATCTGCACACACCAACGCGTCAGGCTGTGGGGCAGGCGGCGCCACGGCCACCCACAACAGGGCTGCCCTCAGGGCTGCTGACCGCACTTGCACTGCATGGCCGCAGGTTGCCTGCGCTGGCACGGCAAAGAGCAGAGCATGCTGGGGGCATGCGCAACAGGGGCAGCGGGGCTCGCACCGACTCCACCAGCTTCTGTGCCGCACGCGTGCCATGCGTGTTACATGCGATCTCAGGCAGGCCAGCATCGCACGCACACTCCAGCAGGGAGCGCCGCTGTGCGGGCGTGCACACTTCTAAAACCTTCTGCACCAGATAGTTCCCAAAGGAATCCACCATGAGCTCCCCGGTGAGTGGCAAGATCTCGTCCAGCAGTGTCTGCACCTCCCTGGGGTTGGCGGAGGCCAGCAGCCGCTGCAGGTACCGGCAGCCATGCTGCTCCTTGGCCATCTGCAGTATCTGCAAGAGCACACACACACCCCCTCAGCCCACATGCTACTACACTCAAGACGCATCCATAAAAGCACAGCATCGCTGAGCATGCATGTGTGTGGGAGGGGCACGCACCCGCCCAGAGAGCTCTGGGATGGAGAGCTCCATGGGGCTGACCACCTCGAACCCCATGCGTGGGTCGCGCGCACGCATGCTGTCCCGCCGCAGCAACTTCCGATTCTCCCTGCCCCGCGCCCCTCTACCCCCAACATCCCCAAGGAAGGGCATGGAGTTGCTATCTACAAGATTTGTTGGACGCAGGCCCCCCAGCTTGCCGGGGGACAGCCCAGCGCGGTCAAGATACTGCTGGTGGATCATGTGAGAACCTCCGACGGGTGCAGAGGACGCATGCATCATGTAGGGAGGCATGTCGCGCTGCCCGTGCCTTGCCATGGCGTCGTTCGGGAGGGTGGGGTCCCCGGAGCCATGCATGCCGAACTGCATGCCGGGGTCGCCCCTGATGTGCATCAGGTGGCCCTCCATGACGCCCGGATGGGGAGGGACTCCGGGTGCTCCCTGGTTGGCGAGGCAGGCAGCATAGAACGCTGCGTTGAAGGCGTTCTGGAACGCAGGCTGTACAGGCGCGGGCGAGCTCATGCCATGTGCGCCACCCACACCGAGCGGCGGCGCCATCGGCCCTGAGTTGTTACGAACGGCTTGCTGCTGAGGGCCGACCCCTGGGAACCCCATTCCAGGCATGCTGGGGCGGCCTGTGACGTTTGTGTGGATGGGAAGTGTTGGGCCTCCGCTAGGCTCGGAGAGGTGGCTGTCGGACATGTGGCTGAGGCCGGGGTATGTCTGAGAGGGCAGGGAGAGAGATGGCAGGGAGGGCGACGGTGCCATGGACAGTGGAGGCTCAAACACTGCACTGCCGTCGACGGCGGAGTGCGGCACGTCGGACGTCTGGAAGAGAGGGTCGCTGGTGGACAGCTCCCTGTTGTTGCAGCGGGAATCTGGGCGTGGGGGAGGCGTGGGGGACAGCTGAGCTCGGTAGGAAGCTTGTGTGGGAATGTATTGCGGCGCGGTCTGCTGTGGGATTGGCGGTGTGCCTTGCCGTGACAGAGAGCCACGGCGCTCTGCGTGGTTGTGCAGATGCATGTGCGACAGCCCTGCATAGGCACCAACAGCTAATCTCAGAGGTAGTGGCCTGCAGCGCAGCAGGTGAGGATGTGGAGGCACTCCTGCGCATGGGCATGCTGGTGCTGGCCGCATCTGCAGGCCTGCCTCCAGGGCAGTCAGTGTTGCAGGCGCACGGCACGCGGTGGGTGCCACATGAATTTCAGCACTGCTGGTGTGCGCATGCAGTTAGCCGCATCGTGTCACTGTGCAGCAGCAGAGGTGGTAAGTGGCAAGACAACAGAGACAGGAAACTGCACCAAACTAGTGTATGACAAACGCTTCATGACGAAAGTGGCACGGGGGGGTCCCATCACGCACCATCAGCGATGCTATGCATAGCTAAGGAGCTGGGCAGGCTTCCAGACTCCACATGTTGAGACTGTTTCGTCCTTGAGTCTTGAAGATCTGCATACACAGCTCTCGTCTGGAGTACCCGTCGGACTGTCAACAGAATGAATCAAATTGCTTGCTAATGACGGTGACACTGCATCGAAAGCTGTGGGACATCTTTTGGAATGAAATGTAGTGTCCGATGTACTCACCTTGCACAAGCTGAACCAGCTGGTGTACGCCCTGGCCTTTAATATCTTGTCTTGTCTTTGCCCGTGAATGATCATCGATCAGCTGTCTTGCAAGGTTACTGAACAACGTCTGGGTGTCAAGTGGCGACGGCAGCTGTGCGTTGGAAATGGCTTGTTCCCGATAGAAGTCTGGGTACGCCACGTCCAAACGAACATCGTTGCCAGCATCGAATAGATCTTCAAACAAACCGCCCTGCAAACCAAACTGTTTGTACAAGGTTCATGAGGAAGAGGAGCACCTCTTCATCTTCGAGAATCTATCTTCATATGCACGCGGCCTAAGCGCCCCCCGCAGCAGAGCAGGGAGACATATCACAGTTGGCAAGAAGAACTACTAGGGAAATGTTAGTTTCAAGAGCACTGGTGGAAAGCAGCGCACGGTTGGTCTTGGCGGGGCAGTTTGGGCTCGAGGTGGCACAACTTCGCACAACACATCCTCGATGTTGCGTTCAATTCTGTCACTGAGAAGCTTCCTGCAAACAATACTTCACCCGGTTACGGCCAGGGGTGAGCGAAATGCTGCAGCATACACAAGCTCACATGCCCAGCCTGAACGCTGTGTACCATTGTCGTGGACTGATGGTGTTCCCCGGAACGAGCTGATGTTGTGCCTCGCTAGGCACGCTCATAGATACAGATTACTTTTGGAAGAGACGAAGGGCACAGGAGTTCCGCGGTGCCTCATTACAGCAAGGTCAACGGGGACAGCGGCCCATGAGGGCTTGCGGCCCTGCTTAACATCTATACGCAGAAAGCGTGATCACATCGCAGACATGCCCCCAACCAGACCACTGCGTCGCTAAGAGATTGTCTGTAGCCACCGGGTCACACCTTGATGGCAAGTCTTGGCTCACGGAATCATGCATAATGCGCCTTTGCGGCTTCGGAAAGCTTCCGTGGCGGCAGTCTGTTGTACAAGAGAATGCTCTTACACAACGGAGTATGTGCCTCTGCAAATTAGGTTGTAAAAGTTGGATGTGCTAGCTGTCTTGGCTCGCTTTCCAAGGGCAAGATCGCTCCCGAACCTCAAGTACTGCACATGTATCCCCTTTGAAATGTCGACTGACGCTTGTGAACCAGTTCCGACAGGCCACAGCAACACCACACAGCACGAAATTGATTCACAATGCAGAGAAACGTGTGGAGGGGGCTCAGAAGTAGTATTCCGTACTAGACCAACACTGCGCGTTTCAAGTCAGCAGTGCGCATGGTTGGAACATTTGCTGTATCATGATCAGAAACAGGATCCACCAGAGGTTCCCGACCAACTGTGCAACTGCAATAACTAGAGCGTACCAATATTCAACCCTCTTGAACCTAGCAAAATGTTTCACGCACCAACTGATGTTCACCGATGACCGAGTCGCAGGACTTAGACTCGTGTAGCTCTACGTAACTTCGTCAACAATGACAAGTTCGTGCAACACCGCGCAGGGTGGGGCCCAACAAGATGTGCTCTTGTGCATGTCTGACTCTGTTGCATCTCGAGTGCAAGCTGCAAGAATCAATGGGTTCGACCGCTCTATGGCGCGAACGACTCAAATCTCGCATCCCATGCATGTGTCCGCGGACCACTTTCACTATACACGTGGCACAGTGCATCACATAGTCACAGCCCACACTCATGCTAGCTTGCCCAGCGAGGTATCTATAATAAAAGTGTGCGCCCGAAGGCTCAGAAATCCATACCCATACACTGTCTTCTCTTGTTAAGCTTTCACGTGCGGATGTTACATACCCAAACGGTTTCGCACTGAGGTTTTCCAACAGTTAACTGACCGGACACAGTGCAGGGGGACAGATTGGCAGGGCATGATGGCGCAAGAAGGTCTTTTTTAATAGATGAGGTAGGAGTGGGTGCAGAAGAGGGCATGTACGCAGTTCAGGCAGCAATGTGCAGCCGCGCCAGGTTCTCCTCAATCTGTTGCGGCGAATCTCGGCGAAGTCGAAATTGAGCGCTTCCAACACGAATTTCTTCAGGCATAGATACAGCAAGATACAACATCTCCACAGTCATACCCATTTGTATCCACAAGTGCCTGTTCGAGCGTGGAATCTCGTTGGCTGCCTGTGAACACTTCCATTTTTCGATTTATCTGCAGCCTGCCTATGTGCCATGCCGACATCTTTCAGTTGTGGCTATCAATCCGGTCGAGCTCTGGCTGCTCTCCCAAAGATTTTTGCAGTCCGGCGCCGTAGCGTGGAGATGCTGGCCAGTGTGACCACACGTACTTCTTGGACAGCTGTTCACCAACTCGTACAGCAACTCAAGGAACAGGAAGGTATGAACGCACAAGGGTGTCACAAGTTCTGGCGGGTCATCGTATCCTCGGCACGCGTGCCTGTGGCGTTGCTTAGGTCACTTGCACTTTGCTCTCGCCCCGCAATGTATCTGGCGAATACGCAACCTGGAAACCGTGGGACACAGTAACTTGCACGACCCAGCACTGCAGACGCGTGGAGATTGAACGAGATTTGGAGTTCATGCAGGATTGCAGGAACACCCAGATCCTGCGAATGGCCCAGCTCACCCTGACATACACGAGAGGACGTTCGGCAAGGCTGATTCAGAAATACGCGTGAAATTGTACCGAGATCATGCAGCTTGGTGCCCTTACTGTCAGATTGAGTGCCCCCTCTGCTGTAGATCAGTGTGTATAGTTTTGTGTGCACCACTATTGTTGGAAACATCTGACCCGCCCTGCATGATCACGAGTTCATGTGCAGGGGTCTGGATGTTGCTGGAAGAAAAGAAGATCCCGTGCGCACTCTCTCACAGCAGCTGTGGTGTGGGCATTGGTTGTGCATGTATCTGGCTGCAAACCCTACTGGTTGGCGCAATTCCGACAAAGCTGATGTCGCTCTCTTCCCAAGACTCCTGAACGACAGTAGTGGGCTCCTGAGGGCAGTGCAGTGGGCAGCAGCTCCATTTGTGGGGCGTCTGTGCAGGTACACCATGGAGAAGATCAACATGCGCAGCTATGGAGACAAGCCTCAGAGCTTCCTCAGCAAAGTGCCGGGCGGCTTGCTGCCTGTGATTGAGCTGGACGGGCGTGTTGTGACAGAGTCCCTGGATATCATGATGCTCCTTGAAGAGGTAGAGCCTTCTGCTTGCAGTGTGGCGCCCAAGCCCGCTTGCGCCATGCTCCGCGACTGCGTGTGATGATTTGTGCTTGAGTTCGACATGCTTAGCAGGGCGGGAATGCACAGCTAGCGTGTGCAGAGGTGCTCGTGTTGATTTCAATTGTCTTGACGGCTGTGTGGGGGGGCAACATGCATCCAGTGGCATCGAAGGAGTGCGGTGCGCTCGCAGGCATTCCCAGAGGAGCCCATGCTACCTCGCAGCATGCCTGCACAGCCCATGCTGTCTGCGCTTGGATCAACGTTGCGAGCTGCCACTGCCATACTGCCTGTGTCCTCCCACACGGTGTGCCCTGCAGCATGATTTGGGTGCCGCGGTGTGCCTGCTGCAGCCAAGTGCTGCTCTGGCCTTGTGCACCTTCGATTAGGCCTTGCTTTGCCACGTGCATGTTTATGACCTTGATCCAGTTGCGCCACATCTTGTGTTGCAGCCGCCTGCATGCATGCTCTGTGTCAATGCACTGCAGCAAGATTCAGGCCCTGCATGGGCAATGTCTTCGCCATGCTTCAATGCATCATAATTAGGCTGTGCCTGACAAAGAGGGGCGTGAGGAGCGTGATAAATTTGCGATGCGCCTCTCAAGAGTCTGTGACTACCAGTGGTTGCTCTCCGTATCAAGATCCGTTGCTTGTGTTAGTGCAATATCTCGCAGAGTGCCTGTGCTTAATAAGGGTGGTTTTCTGCATGGAACAGCTGCTAGGAGACACAGGCAGAGCATCGCGAATGCTTCTGGTGCAAGTGTTGCGATGTACGGTGCAGGAGTTTGGAGAAGTCAAGCTGCTGCCAGAGCAGGCGAGGCTGAGGGAGGCAGCGGGCGCGCTCATGAGCCTGGAGCGCACCATCTTCGCCCTCTGGTGCCGGTGGCTCTTCAGGCCCGCTGATGATGCCGGGGAGCAGCGGGCACGGGAGGCTTTTGAGGCAGGCATGCATGCCGTGGATGATGCTCTGGGGCGTGTAGGAGGGGGAGGGCCATTCTTCCTTGGATCTGAGATCTCTATGATTGACTTGCTGTTTGTGCGCCACCACACTCTGCAGCTATCTTGAGAAGGAAACCAGCCAGCATCACAGAGCAGAGACGACAGTCGTGTGCTGCTTCAACACGCTACCGATACTTTAAGCACGGGTGTAGGGCTGCTGAACTGTGGGGTTTGAATTTCATGCCAAGGTGTGCCGACACTGGTATTGATGCAGGTACCGTTCCTTGAGCGGCAGAATGCGTCCCTTCTGTACTGGAAAGGCTTCAAGCTTCGCAACGGAGGCTGGGAGAACATCGACAGGTGCGTGCGCTCTCAGTCTGCTCTACCGTTGGCCACAGGTGTGTCGGCAACACAGTGCTCCTTTCTGGGCATACTGGGCACCAGGCTCATAGTTCCAAGCCTAGCATGGGAACACCAACTTTATGGGAGTCCTGTCATGTACGAACCGTTGTACAGAGCCCTGGCACAGAGTATGCATGCGGCAGCACTGTCTGAGGTGCAGGTGGTTTGAAGCACTGGAGAAGCGGGACAGCTACAAGGCCAGCCAATCCGACCATTACACACACTGCTTTGACATTCCCCCACAGTACGGGGCCTGCTGGCCTGCCCCAGGAACAGAGCACTTTGCGATGGCGCTGAATGGCAAGGACGGCACAAGCTGGAAGCTCCCCCTGCCGCCCCTCACCAGCACCTCCCTCGAGCCCCGCTCAAACTGTGAAGACTCAGAGGTGCTTTGCCCCGCCCGCACCTGCTCCGCCGGCCACTGCACTCCACCAGCTGCATCCTGCTGCAGGTGGCTCTGCCATGATCCTCTGCCTGTGCATCACGCGAGAAGGTGTGAAACAATGCAGCACTGCATGGGCAGTGCATAGGCTGCCAATTACCTCTTGTTCTGATGGACGAATGGCCTTTGCATGCCATGCATGTCGCTCGCTGCCTGCCTCACCATGCAACCATGTGTGCAGTGTTGGCTGCAGACAAGCATGTCACTGACCAGTGTCTTCTATGGATGTGCAGGCGCCAATGTATCGCATACAAGCCGCTGCCAAGCTTGCTGGCAACCATGATGCTGTGGCACGCTTTGCACTCAGAGCAGTCGGCTCTGCTGGCAAGCCGTTCAGTGCCCCACTGGCAGATCCCCATGCCAAGCCAAACATGGAGTTTCAAGAGCCCATGAGCTATGCTCTAGCATGCACAGCAGATGCCCTCCTGCGAGGCGCTGACACAGCACAAGACAACATCGGGGATGGCGCTTGGTTAGGGAGTGACGACTCACAGAGGGAAAGGGCAGCTGCTGCAGTAGTTTCTGGTCTTCAGTATCTACGAGATCGTGTAGGGGTGCCTCGTGATATGCAGCTGCCGGCTGCCAGGCAGTTCCGAGCACACTTGAACCTCGTGATCGACACCATCGAAGAATCGCACAGACTTAGTGACTAGGTTCTGTAAATTATTCACAGATAAATATTCCCCACCAAAGGAATCAAGTGTGATGCGGTTGCGAACACACTGCTCGTGTGTGCCCTCTCGCTACGACTGCCGGGGGTCCGGGGGTCTCGAGTGATATGAATTTCCCCCAGTGTCCCAAATGATATACCCCCCCAATGATGTAGTCCCCCCAATGATATAAAGTTTGTATTGTGAAGGGTGTCCCCTGCCTATCCACTATCCCAGGGTAATGGGATACCTTTCCGGTTTGTAAGAGGGTATACATCCATTACCCTGGTTGAGAATGTGGGAAATGCCTCCGAATGGCAAGATACAGCCATACTATCATCGTAACAGACACTCAGCAAACATAATGTGCAAGCAGAGGGCAGGGACGTGTAATGCTGCGACAGTCTGCGGGTATGCGGACACGAAACAGAAATTTCCTTGAAACGGGTGAAGGGGAAAGTGATTTTCGATTGCCCCCTCAAAGGCAGCGCCCATCAAGCTCCTAAACTGGGTCCTGGCCATTAATGTGCAACTTCAAACATGATTCTTGTGGACGTGCACCTGTACTGATGATGCCAGCTGTTTCAACTGCTTGCAGCAAGAGACTTCAGTCTCGTCCAGTGCAGCCCGCCCGCCCTCTCTCATCTGCCAAGTGTCATCGAGGACACACTTTGAGGTATGGGACGGCATGTATATAATGATACATGTTGATGACCACCGTTGCTTGCAATCGCCGCTGTCCTGTGGCGACGACTTGTGTGTTGTGCACGTTCCATCATTCGGAGAGTTCCTACTACTCAACAACTCGGCAACTGTTAGTTGCCAAGTATGAACTTGTCGCAGCGCATCGTATCATTCCCAGTGATGCTGATGCAGTATGCTGTGATGCAGGCACAAGGTCAACCAGACTGGAACCCTGCCTAGGTACACACCATCCGCTAGTAGCCGCAGCATCCGCGTAAACTCAGCAATAGACACAAATATGAGTATTGATGTCGGAGTAGTCGGTATGGGTATCATGGGGGCTCCAATGGCACGTTTCCGTTCTTGTGGTTGCTTGATGCTTGAATATCCGCAACCTGAACCTCTACATGGCGTGAATTGCATAGTCACGCCGACTTCTGTACTACTGCTTAGTATTCCCCGGTTTTCAGGCCGAGAATTTGCTCAAGAGCGGCCAGTTCGCTTCTGTGACTGTGTGGAACAGGACATCCAGCAAGGTGTGCCCAAATTCTCCCTCACTGCGGCCACTTGGCGAACGGATCCCACATACGCCTCCACGTCTCATAATTCACCAATCATGTCTGCGTTCTAACTGCCTCATAATATTTTGCTTTGAGTTCGGTGCACAGCTGTGAGTCCAGAGCAACCAGCGTGCCGGGCCATGCATCAAAACGTCGTTAATGTGGTATGGTTCTGGTACGGTTATGGTTCAACCTCACAAGCGTCAAGTAGTGTGGCTCACGGAGCGCTGGGTGTACAGTGCGATGCACTGAAGGAGAAGGGTGGCAAGGTGGCTGCCACTCCTGCAGAGGTGGTGCGCAACTGCGCGGTCACTTTCGGCATGCTGGCGGACCCAGAAGCAGCGCTGGCGGTCGTTGAGGGTACGGATGGCATTGCATCCGCAATGGGGCCAGGGAAAAGCTATGTGGATGTGTCCACAGTTGATGAGGGCTGCTCCAAGAGGATCTCGACGCTCGTCACCGAGGCTGGCGGCCGCTTCCTTGAGGCGCCTGTGTCCGGCAGCAAGAAGCCGGCAATAGATGGAACGTTGATCTTCCTCTGTGCGGGCGATGAGTCTTTGTACACGGAGTGCAAGCCAGCGTTTGGCATCATGGGCAAGGCGGACTTCTTCCTAGGAGAAGTGGGTGCTGGCGCACGCATGAAGCTGGTGGTGAACATGGTCATGGGCTCCATGATGTGTACGCCATCCTGGCCTCTGTTGCGTGCACACCCTGTTCATGGAGGCTCGCCTGAGCGTATGAGATGTGGATTCACTTCACCGCACCTGCGGCGGCCGGGGCTGGCCGCCTGCCTTCACACTCTCGCATTGATTGAATCTGGGTTCTATTTACAACTTACTGATGCCATCCCTTGAGGGGCTGCAATTTGAGATTGTGTGCTGTTGAGATTGCATGGTGTGTGAGGAGGGTGCGGTGCAGGCGGCTTCACAGAGGGGATGGGGCTGGCCAGCAAGAGTGGCTTGAAGCAGGAGGACCTGCTGGAGGTGTTGTCGCTTGGAGCGATGAATAATCCCATGTTCGCTTTGAAAGGGCCAGCAATGATCAAGGGCAGCTTCCCACCCGCGTTCCCCCTCAAGCACCAACAGAAGGACATGCGCCTCGCGCTCGCCCTCGGGTGAGCTTCTGACGCACAGAATGGCCACGCCTTCACATAAGCTCGGCTAGAGTCTGTTCCATGCCTCAGTGGGTGAGCCAAGCGAACTTGTTGAACAGCTTTCCTTTTGCACCAAACGCTCTTCTGCATGCGCGTTGCCAATGCAGTACATATTGTGATGGCTCAGAATCTCCCTGTGAATCATAGCTGTGGTATCATGCCTACACTGGGAGAGGCTGTAGCTTCACTGGTGAGCTACATCCGCCAATAGAATGGCTGGCTGCGGCAGCCCCAGTGGCAAGCTTTCTTTCTGTGTTTATCAAGTCGTGGCCTCGAGTTTGCAATGAACTGTGACAATGTGCTCAATGCATCCGCTTGCCTTGCAAGCACAGGCGGTGGCAGGCTCCTGCTCTTTGTCGAGTTGCCCGCAACGAAGGATGCTATGTACTTATCAAGCTCAATGATTGGCAGTGATTCCGTACCATCCGATCTGCAGGGACCAGTTTGACATCAGCATGCCCGTGGCAGCAGCTGCGAACGAGCAGTTCAAGGCTGCGAAAGAGAAGGGACATGCAAATGATGACTTTGCTGCTGTGTACAACACAGTATCGAAGAAGTGACTGCGACAGTGGGCGCCTCTCGCTCACAGTGTTTTCAACGGTGTAGCATCATGGTGATCCACAATGGGAAAAGAGAGCTGTCACATGTGAAATTGCTGTGTCGCGGCCGTGACTACTCGACCTTTTGGGAATCATGTATCTGGGCATGTATGTGGGAAGCATGTGTGCGAATTGTGGCGTGGCACCATTCACAGATTCTGATCCACAACAAAGTGAATTCATGCATTGACCAACTTATCCAAGCCACTAACGAGCTTCGCAGATATGATTCTATCGCCTGCTTCAAGCTTAGTTACCACATCGTCCAGCCCCTTGGTCACATACCCGAACACCCCAAACTGGCCCTCGTCAAAGGACAGCCCTGCGAGCCCGCTGGAGGCGGGATCAAACTTGTATATAAACCATTCTTCCCCGCTCACATACCCATTGACAGCCTCAGCTTCAGAGAGCTTGGCCATAGCGCAGCTGCCCTTGATGGAGAGCGGCAGCACGGGCAGCTCGCCTTGCAGCACCTCAACAGGCGCCCGGTACTGGGGCTCGAACTCACCTGCAGCCACCGCTTCTGTCACAGTAGTTCAGAACCTGTTGTGATGATGCTTGGGACTATACATCAGAGCTCAGCCGGTGCTCCAAGGCCCAAGCCCTCTTTGAGCTCCAGTGCCCTTGAAGTAAACTTGTGAAAGCTCACATCAGATGGCAGGCCCACATGGCAACAGATGGAGTTAGTTACAGAGAATGGCCAGGGTACGGCCAGCATACCTGTTGGCAGGATCTCTAGGGGCAAGGTGGTGCCCGGGTCAGCCCCTTTGCCGGTCACCAATGTGAGGTAGCCCGCCTTCCACTCCATAGAGTTGAACTTGCCATCCCGCACCAGCTTGGCAAACTTTCCGGCTGTCACAGGAGCACTGTAGCCATCCAGAGTGATCTCGAAGGCGGACCGCGCACTCGTGCCGCCCACCGCTGAGTCTACAAACTTGCTGGCCCCGCTGGACTTCTCCACCACAAACTCCACCTTGGCCCTGCCCGTCAGCAATGGTGCATCCCGATATACTTTGGGGACCTGGAAGCTCAACGCTGGAGCCTGCACAGCGACAGATGGGCTCCCTCACCACCCTTCACCACCACAGTGCAGGTGCGCAGCAGTGCCACTGCGCTGCCACACAAGTCCGGCACACCCGGCAGTTTTGCACCCTGTAACTTCCAGACAATAAGAGAAGAACAAAAAGAAGGTATGTCGGCACACTTTCTGCTAAACGAAAGAAACTACGGGGCGCCCAACTGAGGCCTACCGCGCAGCGCTGTGGCAGCAGATGTGCGCACGGTTGGGACACAGGGGAACCTGGCCGATGGGGCATCAAACCCATGCTCTGCAACTGTCACAATGCAGAATTGTTGACCCGTACTTGTAAAACTTCAAGTTTATTCACGAGCTGGAGGGTGCTGGCAACATTGATCGAGGTCCTGTCGATGTCTTTGCGCTCCACTGCAAACTGCAACCGCTCCAACTGTTGCTTCAGATCTGCTAAAATCTCCTTTCCTTCTTGTAAGCTGCTCGCAGGTGTGCTAGCCAGCATGGCCTGCTCGTCTGCCACTGCCTTGAGGCTGGAGGCGACGTTGCGGGACATGCCCCCCCATGGCTTTCGCTGTGGGATCCTCAGCTGAAACTGAATGTCTTCTGATGCTTCCTGTACTGCCTTAACATCACTGTTGAATGCCGGGGTGGCACGCCGCAGGGCGACATCAGTGCTGCGGGCAATCTGGGCATTTGGGGAGTTGAGAATAGCATGTGCCGGACTGGGCACGAGGGATGAGCCGCATGCTAGGCAGAGCGACAATGCTGCGGCTGTACAGTGCTGCAAAATACACTTTGTTGCTGTAATTGAGGTTTGCCATGCAGGGCGGGCTGCACTGGACGGAGCGCTTGGAGGCACTGCAGAGCATGCCACTGTGCACCTGCTTCCTCCAGAGAGCAGATTGGTACTGGAGGTACCGAGAGCAAGCATGGCCTGACCACTTGATCACAGGTGCTATGTAGACAGTATGCACACTCGGTCAGGCACCACCGGCAGCGCTCTGTGACTCTGCACCACTGGCACTTGTCAGGTGAACTCGTTAGGGCTTGCACACTGAGTCCCTCTTGTCAAGAAAAACGTGTATAAATAATAAATACTTCTATATTTCCACTGCAGAATCATGCCGCCAGGTACGAATGTGTGAAGTGCGTTACCTTGCAGTGGATGTTCACACAGATCGTTCTTGCAGACACCCAGCAGGATATCGATCGATGCCGATCTTCCTCTACAAAATCTCAAGAGAACAGCAAATGGGAAAATTTGCAGTTGGCATAACTAGGGCGTAAATGTGTAAAGAGCGCAAGAAATCACAGGCTACTTGGCTGCCGTCACGAAGATCCTTCAGGCACTCCCTGGGACCATGACAGTTGAAAAACGAGTATTTTCGTCTTTGAGCACCTGCAGCGTGCAGAAGTGTCCGTACGCACTGTGCGAGAGCGCTGATCTCCTCAGGGTGCGTGAGCACACAATCAGGCGTTTTCACCGTGGCCACAAATTCCAAGCTACAGTGTGGAGCAGCGAAAGATGCCTATCTATAACCTTGTGCAAGTTCTAGCAGTTTCGAAAAGCAACCTTCATCGAGACTCTTGTGCCCCCCAGCTTGCAAGCTGCTGTGGTGCTGACAGACTCCCACAACAATGCCAGGCTCACACACGCATACCGGGTACACATGTGCAAGGCCTTTTGGAATGTGTCATGAGCCCCAGGCCTAGAGCAGGATTCACGCTGTATCCGCAGCTTTGACAGTCTGAGGATGAGTTCTTGAAGTAGTGACTTTTCAGCGATAACATTGGCTTGCACAACAATAACAACTCGTCGTGTTGTGTTCGTTGGCGTGAAATGTTAGTGCCGAGCTCATGGTGTACTGCGGAGCTGCCCAAACGCACGAGGCAAGCATGCTTTTTGTCTTAGATGCCTGCTTGATTGCTCCACCAGACGTCTGGGCCCCAGCAGTGTGAGTGGCCCCACCAGTACTTGCTGCAGACACCAGGCCGAATGTGGAAAAGCCGAATCAGCACCTGTGAGTGATGAGGCCCAGACAGGTGTACAGATGGGTCATTCTTCAGAGCACACAAAGGGGCCTTCGATCACAAGAAACCTTCATGTTTGTGCTTGCCGAGGTGGAGGCTGAGTCTGCTCATGACAGGCTCGTCTGCCACGTGTGATGAGCACTGCAGTGCGACTGAACACTTGATGTCCGTCAAATGGTGTTCCCGGAAACCATTCAAGGCTCTGTTCAGATTCTGGGATGCCTGGCATCCCAACAGGTCACTCTGTGCAGCCTCTGCTGGGTTTCATCAAACCATGCCACCTTGTACCAGCTTATCACTTCATTTTGTTGTACTGTACACATAACCGGGCCATGCGTGATATCAGTGGCATACTTTTCCACCACATGCGCTGAACATACGTTACACTGAGTAGATGCACAAGCCGAAATGCAGGAAATGCGCAAGAACTCAAACGGCAACAAGAAAAAACAAGAAAAAATAATAGTGACAACAATACCACCAGCTTCGCTCGAAAGGCACTACTGTATGAATTGTCTGGAAGTGCGATGCATGGCAGCTTCTTTTTGAGACTACACATATGCATCTCAGACATGCACCTTGCGATACCCCACACAAACTTGCCATCTGCAGGACAACTACGGCTTCGTATGAATGACCCACTGGCCTCGTCACGGAAGCCGCATGCTGTTTTTCGAATACCGTTACAGGATGCTGTGGGTTATGAACTCTAGATTTCAAGTTCATGAAGCAACACACAGCATATCACAAGCACAAACGCCTCGCAGCCGGCATGTTGCTGGCGCCTTCACCGAGAGACCAAAGGCAACTCTACGCATCTGCCTCCTGCTCCCCTGCTCCTCTTCCCCTGCCAGTACCTCTGGTGCGTGCGCGCCCCCGCCCCCTTGTTGGAGAAAACCTTGCATATGGTGAGTAGCCGGCACCACCCCTGCAGCACGAACACACAAACACTCACATCATGAAGATATAAAAGCAGCAAGATACGTGGAGGCCTAGTGTGGAGTGATCGTTGGGCAGCCTAAGTCAGGTGCGTACATGAAGGGGTCGAACGGTGGGTATCCCATTGGCATCATGGGCATCATGGGCCATGCACCTCTTCCCCTTCCACCTCTGCCGCGCAGTGCTCTTCCACCTCGTCCCCTTCCCCTGGAAACGCCAGCTTCGTTCGTTCGTTTCCTGTTGACCCTTATATTTCTGCCTGCTATTTCGGACCCTTCCAGCTTCAGTGCATTCTCCACAGCTTCAGGCTCAAGGAATTCTACGTAAGCATAACCCTTGGGATGCTTGTCTTTGTTGCCTGGTATTGTCACACGGTTCACAGTACCGCAGCTCTGCAGCAGCAACAAACTGTCAAAGCCTGCGCTTGCACACAACACACGCTGTGGACAAGCAAACGCTGTACAACAACAGAGGAGGAAGGACAGACCGAAAAGAATTCGGCGATCGATTTGCTGTCAACGCTGTAGTCCACATTTCCGACATAAATTGACCGCCCGTCCACCTCTTTTTGTGCTTCCTTGTCGAAGTCGTCTCCCTTGGATCCTGTATCGCTCGCATCCCTGGAGAGACCCTGCACAGAATTTCAGATCAGACATGTTTATGAGTGAAAGATGAATGTCCACAACATGATCAGTGGGGCGGAGTGAACAGGCTGCGAGATGGACGACGTGCAGCAATCAGCATGAGTAGTAGTAAAAGCCATACCGATTCCTTCTGTTGCTTAAGTATCTGTGCTTCGTTCGCTGTCTCCGCCTCTTCAGCTTCCAACTGCAACAGCTCGGACATATGAGCTCACATGTAGTCTGAACCATACATACTGAGCGGATCAGAGCAACGCCGAGATATGGTGGAGACGCACCTCGTCTATTTGATCTACCTCTTCATACTCGTCGACGGCATCCCCCATCTTGTGCTCCACACCACCCAGAAACCAACGAAACCAGCACTCCTGTTCCAACCGGGCACAAGAATTCGCGATACACTTATGAAAACGCAGCCATTCGTTGTAATTGATACATGCAGTACGTCGTTGTAGCTATTGCTTAGTTCTTCGCTAACTGCCGTGCAGGTTCACTTGTTGCGAATGAACAGTTCTGTCAACAAACTCGTTCGAGACAAAACACGACTACTACTGTCTCTGTACTTCACGAATTAGTTTGTATAACGTGACGGTTGCGCTTCTCTTGTATGCCTGTGATCGGTATCGGTGCACTAACCACATTGAATTCATGTTCCCGAAAGTCATGCAGATGCGCACTAGGCATGCACATCTCTTGCGTAGATCCCGCCCCCAAAATCTAGACTACTTTCGCGCTCATTAGTCCGTCAGTCTGCCCGACAGTCTGAATCACCGCATAGCTTGACAGCAGGGTGCTCATCAGTGACTAGAAACAACGTCTCGTTTCCATCATGCTGCTTTGCTTATACTACAATGCGCCAATGGCTTCTGCACTGATCAGTAGTCAGAATCCCTGGGCAGTGTCGCCAAGACTGGTGCGACCCGAGCTGTTCAATGACCACAGATCTTCCTTCAAAGCGAACAGTGCCGCCCTCTGCAACAGACAAGCATGTCAAGGCATTGAGGGAGATATCTGTGTTTCTTTGTCCAAAGTCTTCATCCGAGTTTGGAATGCAGGGGGGGCATAGTAGATGTCAAGTGCGATGCACCAGCAAAGGTAATGGCAACATTGAACCTGTGCTGGATCTGAGCGAAGCGCCCTCTTCGAGCCCGAATGCCTTTGTCAGCAACGATGGAAATGAAAAGATTCCGGCTGGTAAATGGTGGGGAGGCGTTGTGATTTATGCGGTCACGAACTGTGGCTTTCTCCAGCTGTTCGACATCTGTTCCAGAGTGACAGATATCAGCCAAGTGCTCATGTACATGGGTGTCTACTATGCGATAGCCTTTGTTCTGAGGTACATCCTCAGGGACATTTTGGGCCTCAACAAGCATCAGATGCCGCAGTTCTTCTGGGAGCCACCCTTCTACCCTAGAAAGACCTCTTGACTCACTTGGTGACTGACTATTGCTTTCATTTTGAGTTGATCCAAGGAAAGAGGTGCAGTAGAGTTGACTGGATTGGTGTGCAGTCGGTACAAGGTTTTGATGTCGAGATGACTGTGAACAACGAACCAGGAGCCTGGCGAGCGTGCAGTGCTAGCTCTCGAAATGTGGGAACAAAGTGCAACCCAGAACAGCGACTCTTCCATTCAAAACGTCAAAGAGTCAACGAGGGACACCCCCAAGAACCGCCAAGCGGCGGCCTCCCAGCGCCCCCTGCGCACTGGCCCGCCCATGCAATGCTTCTCACACCGCTTGGGTATACAGTCTTCCAGATGTAGACCAGGCTGCAGCCTGCAGCTGAATAGGAAACCACAACTGTATCATTTCCTCCTTCTGCACGCTGCAAGCTCTTGTAAATCACTTGCACATACCCAGTGTTGTGACTGCAGGTGTTCCATGCCGTTCATACATCGAGGGCCATGCATCTACAACTACCATGCATGGGTTCCTTCTTTTCATTATTGCTAGCACTGTTGGATATCCTTTGATGTCTCCCAGATGAAAAGGCTGCAATAGAATCTGCTGGCTTGATCTTGTTCGTGCCATTTTGACCCGACCGGTCTTGACACCCGGTGTGGTTGTGGCATGCACCGTACCCGAGGGGGAGCTGCGGCTGCTCACACGAGCGGCCCCCTGCACATCCCCCTCCGCCCCATGAGCCCCCATGAAATGCACTGAAGGATTTGGATGCCGTGGCAGGGCTTGTTGATGGCTGCAGCAGCCAGAAGCACCCTGGAACTCTGCAGTTCATTGCTTGGCATTATTCACAGGATGTTCCAAGATAATGAATGTTCACAGATTGATTTACACTGCACTTTAGTGGCTCTTCGACGAACGGGCAGACCCTGTGCATCATGGCCTGCCTTGGTCAGGCAGAAGGCATGTCGGTGGCCCCGCACGCCCTTCATCTATCGGATGTGCGCCTTCAAAAGCAGTCTGTGGTGGGGCGAAAGGCAGCAAATGGGCAAGAACCTAAACTACTAGATACAACAAAACCCTAGACGGGCACGTCATACCCAGGAAGGGCTTCAGCATCAGTCCCCCACAGGGGCGGGACAAGGGCACACAGTTATAGGGCACACGGGACCAGGCAGGTAAACACAAGGGCTGTAGAGAACGGGGCATACTGTCGCAGGCAAACACAAGGGCACCAACAGAGGCTGCGTCATCAGCAACAATAGCTCCAAACAGGAGTACATGAGCGGCAATGTCAGAGTACGCGACAGCACAGCCACCCACACCACAATTCAGCAGGAACACAGATGGGTCAAGAACCCAAGGGACACAGACTTACTGGACGGAGACAGGGTCAATCAAATCCACCGCACGTGCCGCCAGCAGAGCATGATGACTCATCAGGGGTTCAGTCAGCAACATTCAGTCAGCATCTCATCCCAGACGTCATTCGGGCCAGAGGACCCCTATGAGTTGAGTTCCTCAACTGAGCAGAAAGTGCTGTGCACACCTGCAACGCCGATCCCCCGCAATCAAGACCACAGGCACACAGTGACACAGTGTGTGCTGCTTCAGTGCGGCAGGGCATCTGCATTCTAGTTGCTGAGGGGGGCGCGGCTGCGGCTGCGTGCACGTGCCTGCTCATCTATGTCACTCCCGCTTACCGCCGGCAAGCCTCCATGAAGTGAGTACTTCTTATACGCTGGGACGTTCCTTGAACAGTGAAAAATACAGTACCATTACTGCAACCTTGAGCCTTGTGTGAACATAGAGGGATATGATCCGCCCCGAGGATCTTCTGTGACATGCATGTGCTCGTTTCGACTAACATGTTTCTACTACTCAGGACTGGTCTGACTGGTGTTTCGCTGTTGGTGCTGTGTCTAGGCAGCTGCGGCATCAGGCCTGATCTGGAAGCCCAGTTGCTCTACTTGCATGCTGTTGTGTCACAGCAACAGCGCCATCACATCAAGCACATTGTGTTGCATTCTATGCCGCCTGGCTTCTGTGCCCGTCTCCAGTGATCTCCTAATCACAGCCACTCCAGGGCGCCCACCAGGTTCCGGGCTGGTGTGAATACTGAACTGTGCATGCCATAGGCGTCACAGTGGGACTGCCACTGAGAGGGCAGCGGGGGATAAGAGAGCCCGAAGACGCAGCCCTGTGGTCGCCCTTTCGCGCAACGTCGTACCATTGCAGTGCATGTTACAAATCGGAAAGGCAGTGAATAGGCAAGCAGCGACTGCAGTGCACTGTACCAAGCTGGTTTTTCTCTGTCCATAAGTTCTTTCTGTCCACGACTCTGGTCACCCATCAATGCATGCCACGCAAATCTGTCGACTGTAGTGCTCGCGAAAGTACTCATGATGCTCTCTCATGCATGTCAGCTGCATTGCAGCTCAAGAGGCGGGGGTGAGAAGGGTGTCCAAGTGTCTGCAATGAGGTGTTACAAAAGCAGCCGCAGCAGCAGCTGTTACGCCTTGAAACCTGGAAGCATATGCAGAGCCACTTGTTGCTGCGTGGGCGTGCCCACGGCAGGGGCGCGCCGCAACTGCTTTTCTAACTCTGTCGACAATAGCGACGAATACCCTTCACCTAGGAAAGTGCTTGTGTCCACCTCAGCGACACGCTTCCGGTCTGACAGATTCCTTTTGAACATGCCTGATGCATCTGCGACCTGCACCGCCCGCGCACGTCATCCTGCCTGCTGCACGATGATGCATGGGCAGGCACGCCACATCGACACACACTGATACAAATTTGACGAGTGCACCTCTGGCCGCGGCCAAGAAGCGGGCACATGAAGGCAGCGGAGTGGGAGCACACTGCCGGGTTCAGGTGGGCCTGCAGGGCAGAGAGCTCCCACAGGCAGCTCTGTATGCCCTTGGAGCTGTCTAGGCTTGTGGCTTGGGGGTCATGGGGATCCGGGCCAGGCTTACTGTCCGGGCGATGGATCATGCACATGCAACCAGGGTGGCGTCTGATCAGGTTGTGCGCAAACGCCATGCAGCACAGCGCGCCAGCCGGAGGCGCTGACAGCGCAAGCCTCGCAAAGCGCTTCGCAAAGGCAGCTGCGGTGTAGGCGGGCACCATGGACGAGGCGAGGAAGACATCCGTCAGCTGCAGGAACTTGGCACGGTACCGCGCCGTGAACACCTGCACCACACCACCCCTCAGCTCCACCGCCACTGTGCGGCCTCACAGGCGAACTCTGAACAAGCAGGGCGCTTGCACTGTGGCCTAGCATTCTGCGCCGCACTTGCGCCGCTCCAGGACGAGGCGGGCGCTGTGGTTGGGGGGAGCCGTGACGGCACCTGGGGACTTAGAAGGTTGTACAGGCGCTCGTAGAACTCTGGATGCTCGAGGCCATGTTCTGTGACCAGGAAGAAGAGCCCCTGCAGCGCCAGGATGCCTGTGAGGCCCCCCTGATTCACAGCCTTCGTGAAGAAGTCTGACAGCGCCAGAGGGTTCTTGATGTGCCTGGCCACGGTGGCCGTCAGCTCTGGGAGCAGCTGCTGCAGCACATTTTGAGGCAGAGGGATCTGCAGGAGCGCCATCCATGCTTCACTGCACGCATGCCTCGCAATGGATGAAACGCTGTCGAGCATGAAAAGCGCACGACAGTATTGCTGAACACAACACGCAGAGGCATGCTGACGCCGTACTCATTATCTGGCAAGCTCACCTCCCCATGTGAGGTGTGGCTGTGTAGCATGCAGGCCATGCAGCAGGAGGGGCTGTGACGCAGAGCAGCACATCTCCAGAGTGTACGATCTGGAACGTGGCGCAGTCTGCACGATGCATGCAGTGTCAGGATGCAGGGGAGGCCCACCTGTACGCAGTGAGCTGTGCTGCTGGGCTCGCCCACTGTGCCCTGGCCACTGCCTGTTTGTCCTTGTCCTGATCCCCTTCCAGTCGTTTGCGCTTTCGACGTGCTTTGGAGCCTTCACGAGGATTAGGTGCGTCTTGAACGATGTCCTGTTCAAGGCCCCCACACCAAGACGAGGCCTCCTGCCCCGCAGGTGCTGCCACTTGGAGCAACAAGCACAGAAGGGCATCACTTGGGTCGCTTCTTTGCCAATCCTGCACGATACGTGCATAAACGTATGAAGGTACTAGCAGTGAAGAGAATGTGTGCCGAGATGTGGTCCTCATGACAGGCAAGCATGGGAAGGGAGTGAGGCATGCCTGCAGTTCGCTCTTCTTCTGCACCATCCGGGCCGTGTTGCGGACTTCACAAAGTAAGTGGTATTTCACATCCCAGTGTTTCGAAAACCTGGCCGCAAAGGACCGAAGCACCTCTGGCTGCACGTTCTTGCTTGTCAACATCACATGCACTGCCTTGCGAAACATCTTGTCTTCAAACTGACCCACATTCTCTACACACGGATACCGTTTCAGTATTCTAGGTGCAGGATGACATCATTTAAGCTGACAGTGTCGTTCAAAATGCGCGCCTGCTCTCGTGAAGTCCATGATGCTGTGCAGACAGGCCAACTGCAGCCCTGAGCTGCGCTCCTCTCGCAGCATAGACAGCAGGCATCTCTGACAGCTGCTATATTGGTCCAGAAGTGCTTGAACCATGATTGCAGCTGAATTACTCCCGGAGCTGACATCCTTTTTAGTTATTCCAGCATGCAGAGCCTCCACAAAATAGGCTCTGCAGTCGTGAACCGCTTCCGTCGCCTGCAGGGAGGGGCAATTGATGACCAAACCGAAGGATGGTGCAAAAGCGCTCAACGCATCTGACTGGCCCTGCGGGACACACCTCTGTATCAGACTGAGGATTCTGCAAAGCCGACAGCAAGGAAGCGGCACTGTGTACGGCTTTGCCCTCCCACGCATCCACCATAGGCATAGTTTGCGTTTAGTGCTCGTCAACTGCTCCCAGGTCTGTGGCACGCGCTGGACACCCCCAGAGCTACAGTACACCAGATCCTGTGCGCGCCAATGTCAAGAATACGCAGCAGACGTGGGTCAAATTGGAGTTAATGTCACGTAAATGTCACTTAAGGTAGGCTGTATGCCTCTTGTTGGTCAGCACATGGCGCGTAGTCGCTTTCAGGCATGCGGCGTTCAAACTTGCATGGAGACGGGGAGCACGAAGGGGGCAGAATGTGCTAGCAAAGAGGGGATAGAATACGCCGGAACAAAGGCATGAGGCACCCTCGAGTGGGGTGTTTGCCTGCCTGCAGCTCGGCACAAGGAATGCAGGCTCGAGACGATGTGAGACGACAGATCCCTTCGAACACTATCTCCTTGGCGCAGGGCACTTCACAATTCCAAGCTGCAGGCCTGCAGCTGTGGGAAGCTAACAGAGAGTACAACCAAGCTGTTGGCTGCAGTCAATTGACGTCAACACTCCAGCTGCAAGTGAATGCCACATACCGGGCATCTGCTTACAAGTTCAACCCTTGCACAGTCTGTCTGCGACACAGTGGCGACGTTGCTGCAGTGAGCTCAATTCATCAGGCCCTCGCTCTGGCGTTTGAAGGCGAGAAGATGGTTTGACTGATGATGGCATCTGCACCGGTGCAGTGCACACGGCACTGGAAGTGCTTGTTGTCCTTGGTCCAGGCAAACTCGTAAGGCAGGCAGTCAGCTTCCTGCACGCTGGACAGCCTGCAAAAGCATCACATCGAGAGGAGCGCCTTGCTGCTGGACTAGTTCGCAATTCACAATGCGAAAGCAGGTAGCGATGTGTCAGAGCAGAGAGTACTGCGCGCAAAGACGCTGCGAAGCGCCCAGCGCCCGGCAGGAGGGCCTTCCAGCACAGATCCACACATGGGGCAGACATAAAGCACAGCGCTGGAGAGCCCTGCGACCGGGGTCATAAGGGGGGCTGAATTCAGCTGAATGGAAACATGGCTACAGGCAGCCCAGGCTGGCGCACGGCAGGCATGCAGTGTAGTGATCACCAGCATGTAGCAAAGAGGGGGGAGGTGTGGAGGGAAGAAAAGCATTCGAAGATGAGGAAACTAGAAGGCGAACATCACGCCACCCCTCACGGAGCATGCGCCTCAACACTCAGAGGAGGGGCAGCCACGAGGCGCCAGACCGGCAGCGCCAAAAGCACCACCGACTGGATGTGGTTGGGCGTGGCGCCGATGGCGGAAAGCGGGCAGGCGCGACATCGCGGATGCAAAGCAGTGGGCGGCGGCAGGGGCATTGCAAGGGAGATACGAGGGACCTATGGGAGGCCTGGAAGGCAGCTCCGGGGAGCTGTGCAGGGGGGGAGGCCAGGGGGTGAGGTGCAGCATGCATGCACCATGCACCCCTCCTCACCGCAGCCCTACGGCTCAGATGCAAGCAGCAATGACGTTGCATTTTTACAATCTAACAGCTTAGCTACCCATTACCTGCCATGACCAGTATGCACTCATCTGCTGACGTGTCCACCACGTGCCTGCCTTGCCCGATGTCCACATCCTTCAAGAACACCTTGTGACCCGACTCAAACGAAGCGCAGTCAACCACTATGGCAGCAGGGATGTTGATGGCCAGACTCCGGACCTTCAGTTTCTTCTTAGTGATCAAAGCGAACCCCCCCCGCTTGGTGCATGGCGAGTCCTCCTCATTGACCGCCACCACGGGCACCTCACAGTGCACCACCCGCGTGCTGGGACAGTTCATGAAAGTGATCCCGAGCAGCCTGTCCACCTCCACCTTGTGCACATGCATTCTACGAGGCAGCACCTGGAAGGTGTGTAGCACAGTAGGCTGCCACTCCTTCTCCATCAGCTCCCTCACATCTGCCTCATTTCTATTGAAGATCTCTAGCTCCTCTGGTGGAATGATATGCAGCAAAGACAGCTGATTCAAGAACAGCGTGCCCAGTGCTGTCGTGTGCGCTTCTACTTGCCTCTCAGCAAGCACCAGCTGCAACGCTTGCTGCATTTGTGGCAGCGAATACAGATGTGCGGGCAGCAGGTATTTGGCCCGGAGCTTTCGAGAGTTTCGAGAGCCCACTCCAAGTCCTGTGGTGGACCGAAAGCTGGAAAAAAGACGCGGTAGGCTCTCCTGGATGGTGTCAGGTACTTCGCCTGGCACAAAACGCTCCGGCACCCGAGACATGTTCACGTCCAGCCAGAACTGGGAACTGCGAGACATGCGTTCTGGAGATACCTCTCCCGCGAGTGGCACGCCTTGCGAGGACATGGCCTCGGCCAGCTGGCCACTCCATCTCTGCGAGCCGCAACTCTGTGCTGCCGTTAACCTGTGTAGCGCCTTAGCGAGATGATGATATACCAAACTTCGCATATGAGTAGATTGTGGCTCGTTCACGCCTAATTATTGTGGCAGTCAAGGTGGAGCGGCCAACCTCGAAGATCAACGGGCACTCGGGCTGGGCAAGTGGCACACGACAGTTCTTGCCATATTTTCTAGCCACTTGCAACCGTATTCTCATTTTCATTCTTGTGAGCCCTGCAGCCGGCGGCAGCCCCCCGTATACGGCCGTATGGTTCGAAGCAAATGTGCATGCAAAGATCTGCATACGTGCTCAATTGAGCTCAATGCTTGTCATCGTTGCAACGCATTGAGTGCAGTGGCTTGATATGAAGAGTGCATATATGTGCAACGATGTGAAGAAACAACTCATGGTCTGATTTTCAACGCCACCTGCTGTGTGTTTCACCATGGGATCAACTGGCACCAATTCGAGACAAAGAAGCAAGATGCTACACCAGATTTGAGCTCTGCCTGAGCATATTTTGAAGCACAAGACACAAATTCGGAACAACGCTGTCATGAACCCCGCTGGTGGAGACGCCAGAGAGCACGTGGCACGGCCTCTCTTTGCTCCGCCAGCTCTGCCTGCACCTTCGCCTTGCGCTCTGCCTGCTCTTGGTGCAAGTTCTTAGCAGCCTTCTGCATACGCTCCTGCAATACATGCAGACCATGGATCCTTCTCTTCCCAGAGTGCTCGCATTGCACATTCCCCTGATTATACACACAATGGACCAGAGCAGCTGCACAGGAGACAGAGGGCACCACACCTCAATAATGTTGTTCTGCCGCTTCCTATGTCGCTTCGTGGCTGTGTTTTTACCCTTCATGCGCGTCTTGCCATCATTCTGCAGCTGCTGCTCCTTTTTGGCGGCCTGGTTCGCTCGGATGGCTTCCTGTGCCCTCTCCTTCTGCACCTCCGCCGGCAGCTTCGCGATCTGCGCACGCACGCCTGTCAGCAAATACCTCGTGATTCACGTGCCAGCTACAACACCATTCGGCAACACAGGTAGCCCAACCTTCACCCAAAGCCGTTATCACACACTCTGCGCGGAAGGCCCGCTGTCCAAACATGGCAGCCAGTCCGGAGCAGACGTGGCAGGTCGTGCGAGGGTTTGAGAGAGCTTGAGTGGCTGCAGAGCAGTGTGCTGCGGAGGCACACCTTGCCTATCCTTGAAGGGTCCATCATGATGGTCTCCGGCTGCAGCTTGTCCAGCACCTGGTGCACCTCACCCTCGCGCCGCTGCTTGCTGGTCTGATACGGGTTGGCCACAAATGAGTCAAAGTTGGGTTCGCCGGCGCCTGGCACCAGGATGGTGGAGAGCCCTTCTGCATGGCCCACTGCCAGCACGTCCTGGTATGGGCAGAAGCGCACCGCGCTGACTGCACAGCCAGCAATCTGGTGCTGCATGTACACTTCGCTGCTGCGGTTTGGCAGGCCATCCTTCCATATGTGCACCTGCAGCCACCCCCACTGTGAAACACAGCACGCCTGCCATGCACAGCACGCCTGGCATACTGACTGGCTACAGACTTGCTGCATGAAAACTTGTACTGCAACATGGTGTAGCTGCTGTGTGTGTACATGCCGCACTGTGTACCACAAACGTGCCACCAGTAGCCACCCCTGCCTTTGGCCCGCATCCATGGCCGCCATGGCTGTGGCAGAGTGGCAGGGAGGCATGAGGGGTCATGTGGCGAGGGGGGGTGCGGGGGGGGCACCTTGGACCCGAAGCCAGCAGCCAGCAGCCCCTTCTGGCTGATATCCAGGCTGGTGACACCTGGATACCCCCCGTACGTGTGGAGCTGCTTGTATGAGTTCCTGAGGTCCCACACGTGCACGCGCTTGTCTGCACCCGCCGTGGCCATGTACTGCCCGCTGCTGTCCACCGCCACCGCCTGCACCGCTCCCAGGTGGCACTGCATGCTTACTGCTGCTGTGCTGAGGTTGGGCGTCCACATGGTCACGCGCCCGTTGCCGTGGCCGAGGCAGATGGTGGCGTTCCATGGGTTCGCGCGCATCACCCTCAGCGGCCCCAGCTTTGGCTTGTGCTGCGCTATGATCTGCCCATGCGTTGTGTCTTGATAGCATAGCACACCTGCAGCCAGTCACCCCTGCATGACTGATTGAACAGCCCCCCCCTTCTCTCTGGTCCCAACTAAATCAATAGCCAGCTGGAACCTCTTGCAGGAAGATGGCATGGCGCCCCAGCTCTGTTATGATGCGACGGCCGATATTATGTGACAGACACACATGGCATGCTCCGAGCTTACGAATACGACTGATGAGGACTGCAGTGTCTCCAGTGAGCCCGGCAGGCTGGGGCAAGTTGGGAGCCTTTGCCGAGCTTGGGAACAACATGCACACATGGCACTGAACAGGCTGGGGACTGATGATCAGAAAAAAACCATTCAACTCACCATGCAACCAGCACGAGAATGACAGCAAGAGAGCAACCACATGGAGAGGAAGCGGTGCGGAAAGAACGGCACCTCTCATGCCACATGATGCCAGCAAGAAGTGGTACGGGAGGAAGTCCAGTGCCAGGGGCTCCAGGTGCTCGCGGCAACAATGAACTTCTGCCCCTGTGCGATCGTAGATATACACGTACTTTTTCTGTGCTGCTGCGAAAAACTGCTCGTTGTGCATCATGCAGACATCATGAGTGGTCTCCTTCACTTGTGCCTCGCACATCAGGTGATAGCGGGGCCAGTCCATCAACGCCAGGTGACCTAAAGCACCGGACAGAGCTGCGTAGCGTCCGCTTCGATCCAATGCAACCTTATAGGGGCCTAAAGGGAGCTTGAGATCGAATGCAAGGTTCTTAGCCCCTTCCCCCACAGCCTGCACAGTGCCGCACTTCTGAGGTCATATAGTGCAACGATAACGATCAGAGGCACAATACAGCCCACAGGAGCATGGACTTAGTACCCGTACGATGTCCTGCTGCTTGAACTGCCTCGTTCTTTCCAGCCCCTCAGCCTCCAGATATCCCGCATCTGCTGGTCGCAGCCACTCGTAAACCTTTTTCGCATCTTTGACTGCTGTATTTTGTGTGTGCTCTGTATGTCTAAGGCGCCCCCGAAGCGCTTTATTCGCGACTTTTGAGACTGCAACACCTGCCCCCCTCTTGAACTTGGCGTGCGTGCTTGGAGACACCTTCTTGCCCGTTTCAGATGGCCCTGCACAATGATGAAATGTATATTTGCACGAACAAGTGGACAGAGCGCCTATGGGCCGCGTTCAACATGAAATACGCGGGCGGCATGTTCACCTTCTGAGTCTGCCGCCATCCCTGCTCCGTGTGAAGATGCTTGCACGCTACAATGATCAGGGGAAAGGAACAGTATTCTTACGTATCATCAGGACCAGCAGTATGTGAAGCTATGCCCTGGGGAAGGTGAAGTTCTGCGGATGGTTACAGAGACCAGGATGAAAACGATTCTGTGAGACGAGCCATTCGAAAATGTACACTCGCACTCGGTAAACTTATGTGAGATACGATATTGTGCATGCTGCGAATCGTGCACAAAGGGTGGTGGCTGGTGCACCATGGTGATTCAACGCAGGAGAATCGAGTGATTCACTGGTTTCAAAACACCGATTTGAAGCGTCCTAAGTATGGCCGTGAACGTAGTGCTCACTCATACACTATTTGTGCACAAGGAAAGCTTTTCTTGCGTCTTTGATGTGCAGGCTTGCACGCAGCTTTCGGTGACCGAGAATGTGAACTGACCACGGGGAAGTATCTGCATTTGATCAGTACGTGACAATACGTGCTACGCGACACACCCCAGATGCTCGATGTTCATGATATATTGTAACCGGCATGGAGCTCACCAGCTAGACGTCTATCAGTGCCACGCGCAACCAGCACTGAACAGCATATCAGTCACAGGGGGAACGAGAGCGGTGCATCGGTTCTATAGGCTCCCACTACTACGGAGATGTGTTGCCATAGCATGCGCAGATCTCAACAGTAAAGGCACTACTACAATGCGGGAGGACAATGGGCACCCATCGAGCGCTACGTCTCGAAGGCCGACAACGTCAGCGCTGGATACAAGCATGTATGACAATCTTCAAGGTGCTTGTAGTTCAGGCTTACCTGATGTAGAAATTTGCACCTTGGATTTCAAGGAAGGAACGAATGACTCAGACTCAATCGCCAGGAGCGCAAATTTGCCTAAGCAGAAGCAGTCCGCGGCAGCCGGAGACCAAGATCTTGTACTGACAGAAGCCTGGACTCGTGGCCGTTGGCTTCTTGGCCTCTTGATACTGCAGAGCGCTAGCTCTATAGTGCTTGACAGGTGAGCATCCACAAGTGCAGCTCAGAGGTACTGAATGGTGCCTTGTGACAAATATTCACCAGCATCGCAAGTGACTGCACACTAGTACATCATACAGTGACGGACACGTGTGGGTGCATCTGCAATACACTGGTTCACTCTCGACTCAATGACTGGTGTTGCAGGTATGAGGTTCTGCTGAGGGAGCACCTCGTGGTCACACTGTTTCTTACCATGTTGGTAGGTGCTGGTGGAAATGCAGGGAATCAGAGTGCAATCAAGGTGTGCTGCTTCAGCGAACGCTGCACCGCCCTTGCACTCACCAACCACCTCACAAACACAGCCCTCACAGACACAGCACTAGTCCTGAGGTATCAACGTGACGTGGATATTCATCAAGTATTACTGGTGCAAGGTTTCTGTCGTGAACAGAAAGCTTGACAGGAGCACACATGCAGGGAATTCGGGCTTTAGCTACAGGCAAGATGACCAGCACTTGGCAGTCGATGCAAACAAGCGTGTGGCAGCAGACCCGCGTTGGCCTGGTGTTGGGTACCGCACTTTCAGCAGGCGGTTTCCTACGCGTGTTGCTATCTGACGGCAACATAGTGAATGCCACAGCCATCTCTCTAGCTCTCTTTGCTATTGTTGTTACTTCTGTTGTGGTGGGCAGCATGCTGCCGTTTGTGCTTAGTAGGGCTGGGATTGATCCAGCCAATGCAGGGACATCCATCCAGGTTCTGATGGACATCTTCGGGGTCGCTATCACCTGCGCCACCTGTGACTTTGTCTTCCATCAATTGATGACAGGGCTGTGACGCATGTGAACCCTTGATTCCTGAGTTTGCGGTGGCTATGATACAGTCCTTTTAGGTGGTTGTGAGGTGTTGATTGTGTGTGTTCCTTGCTTTGGTTCTTGCCCTGATATGTGTGCTTGCACCAGCGCATAGCTGCGCTGTTATGCTCTGCACAAGGCACCCGTGTTGCAACATGAAGTTGTGTCATCTACACCTAGTTCACCAGGGGCTCACAATGTCCGATGAAGTATGTTTCTTTCTTTCGCGAACAGCACCCTTGGCAATGCAAGCATTCGGCCCACACATGGGATATGGGGTTGACTGAATGGAATCCGCTCTTTTCGATAGAAGAATGATATCTTGCCGACTGCTCTGTGTTGCTCACTCTCAAACTATACTACGCTGTACTGGCTCTCTGCGGTGGCCCTGCACCGCCACAAGCCGGGAGCCAACAGGTGCCACTGCATCAAAAACTGGCGGCTTGCCGACATCCCTCATCGTTTCCCTTTCATCTGCACAGCACGTGGAACAAAGTGCGTAGCTGTTAGGTTGGCCATTGCCTTGGACAGATCATCCTCCTGCTCTGTGCAAGGCGGCTCTGCATGTCCCTCGTCATGCGCTTGCAGACCTGCCACAGGAAACGCCTGGTTGGGATCCACATGCTGCCCTTCGTCATCATCACTCATCCCATCCTCATCGATCTCTCCTATCAGCTCCGCTTTGCGTGCCTTGACAGGCTGCAAGTGCATCTTTTCAAAACTGAATCTGCACACAGCATCACATGTGAAGAAACCAGTTTTCAAGCTGATCATGGTTGCGAAGCAAGAATTGTTGCGACACATAGCGGAGTAGCTGCGTACTCTGTTGCATAGAGGTGTGCAGTATGCTGGTGTTGCTTGCGTTCATGCCGTGCTCTGAACCGCTTCTTGCACCCACGCACCATACAACAGTAAACCTTCTCTTTCTGTCCCAGCTGGCTGCGAAAAAGAGCATCATGCGCTTCGGTTATGTGCAGCTGTAGCATGTGGTCACTGGGAAACATTTTCTTACACTGCCAACACACAGACCTGCAGCATGTGCAGGTTCAGGCCTCCGTTTCTGACGATACCACCGTGTCTGACGAGATGACACAAGCAGATACACACTGAGCATGATATGACTCGCCTGCAGGAGACGCTAGGTGGGTCACTGAGGTCGTGGAATAGAGCTGCTGCTGTTTGCTCGTCTTGAAGGGGTGTGGTGCACATCACCGCTCCAGAATCATCTACATGATACTCGTCCTCATCAGGAATCCACAAATGAGATGCTTCATGGAGGCCACGGGTGATGGGCTTCAGCGACATGCTCGCCATCTGGATGCAGGAGCATCCAGATGGCTTCTAACTTGTCGCTGCACGTCTGCTGCTGGCGTCACTCAGACATGAGTGGAAAATCTGCGGAATTCTGGTACCTCACACAACGTGGCTGTCCTAGGAAGTCGTCAACGCGCAGAATCTGCACAGTTCCCACTCCCAATCCTGTTGACTCGCCCAGTAGAGGAACTCTAGGCTGTAAACTCGAAAACAACAACAAGGTAAGATAGATGTACTTCCTCACAACTGACCGTGGGTACGTTTACTGCATTACTGAACAGGTTCGTGTGTCAACAAGACGTGCGCTCTACATCTCACTGGTCGCGCTCCAGGTGACTCAACTCTTCAAATTTCGGTTGGTATAAAGAGACGTGCAGCATACGCTTAGAGTCTCAGCCTTAGAGTGCAAGCGTTTTGCGCACAGCTTGAAATTGTTTTATGGGATTCCAGTCAGCAGGTTTTGGCCATGCGCAGCCGCTTGATGGATGACTGAAACGACACAGCAGCGTACTATACGTATATACAGCTCCTAAGACATGAGACGAATGAGGCGCGATGCTTTGTGCCTGGCTCAGCCGCATACAAAGCAGGCGGTCTATTCTGCGGGGTGTATCTGGCAGAACGTGTTTCGCAGAGCATCGCTGAGCCCTCCGGCTTCTGCTCAACAGCATATGGTCATTCCAGACCAACCCACTTCATCTCCAGTAGTGTAGTGTATTATTGATGGGCAAGGGAATCAGGAAACAGGCTAAGCAGGAGAAGGACTTCAAGAAACAGCGCATCAAAGTAGGGAAGACTCTCAAGAAGGCCAAGAACGAGACATCAGTCAATGTTAAGGTTGCTAAGCTCGCCCTACCGCAAGCATATGGATCTACGGAAGCTGAAGAGGGCGTGAAGGTTGGCAAGACCACATTGCCAGTGCGCACATTCCACGCCACACAGCAATAGTTTACCGTTGGCAGCACACACAAAACTCCATGCCTATCTGCAGGAAGTTTTGAAGCAACTTGGGCATCACAATGTAAACGTCAGGCGTGCAGCTGTGCAGAGCCTGTCTGCTCTGCTGCAGAGAGAAGGCACAGAATTCACACGTGGCCACTTATCACAAGTGTTTGCAGCTACCATCCCCTTCTTGTCAGACAATGACAAGCCGGTTAGAGCAGCGTTCGTTGCCCTTCTTGAAGAGGTGTTACTCGTCTGCTTGTCTGAAGAGGATTTGCAGCCATTCCTGCCCATGCTGATGGCCAACATCCGCTCTGCTGCTTCCCATCTACACATCGGCTGCAGAAACCACGCACTTCTATTCCTGAAAGCACTTGTATCACATTGTGCTGGTACTTTCAGCGAAGATCACATGCCTGCAGTGCTGAGCTTGTTCGATGGCCTCTTGTCCCAGGTGTGCATATCACTTTCCTACGCCGTAGGGTTGGATCTATGTGCTTGACGAGGAGCAAATTCACGTAAAAGATGTCGTCATATGATTGCAGAAACACCGCGAGACCTCTCTGAAGGCTCAGTCTGTTTCAGCTGTGGCAGTATGTGTTGCTGCGTTGCACCACATACTCTGCTGCACTCGCCGAAGCAGCAAGAACGATACGAATCAGGCATCCGAATTGCTGAGCTCATGCAATAGTACAATATCAGCTGGTGCCTGGAAAGTGAATAAGCCAGTCAAGATCTTCATCCAGATTCCTGGCATACTGCAACATGCCGCCAATGGAGTTGATGTGCTCAAGGTGGTTCACTGCTCAACTGTACTGGGTAGCCACAAGAGGCTACGTTCCAGCGCTCTCCTCCCTGATTAAACCTGCATTGATTGCAATGCAGTTGCAGCCTGCTGCCTGACCATCACCAGAGACAGTTAGTACTGACAGAAGCACGCCCTGGTCATGTACGTAGCTTTGCATTTGTCTGTATAGAGTGCTGCAGAAAAGTTGTCATGTACCTGACTCATGAAATGCAGGGTAAGCGAACTGTGCAAGAGATCACGGATTCCCTGAGCGCCCATGACATCGTGGACGTGACAGACAGGCTGCTGCAGGGGCTGCTGTTCTGCTGGGATGCATGCAGCCCGCATGCAGAGGCCACAGAGGCACGCGGCCAGCAGGCAACGTCCACCTGCTTGCTACACGTGCTGGATTGCACCTCCATGCTGCTTGCCCAGCTGCCATGCTCCAACACAGGTGCACAGCTCACTAGCTGCCACATGCTGCGTGTGCCGCACGCAACCATGCAGGCTGCTGGATATGGTGCAGCAGGGCTCATCTGCGGAACGCCCTCAGCTGCCCTCAGACACGTCACTGCTGTTGTGTGTGCAGGGAGTGACAGAAGGAGGGATGCCATACTGGACAAAGCTCGTGTGTTTGCACATGACAGGCTCCTCGCCATCTTCCCGGTGCTGCCTGATGCAGCTGGGGCCATGGGACTGTCAGAGGCATGGGCTGCCAAGGTCAACCAGCAGATAGCTCTTCTACTGCTCCAGCTGGATCCCTGGTTCTGCAAGCCAGGCAGCGGGAAAGGTGCTGGAAGGGGCCAGCAGCAGCAGCAGCAGCAGCTGTGCATGGGCCGCTCGCAGGCCTGGGATGCTTCTGTTGGTAATCTTGTGCAAGCTGCAGTGCGCTCGCATGACCACATGCAAGCTGCTCAGAGGAGGGAGGCAGGCCCTCCCGGCCCCAGAGTGGCGCAGGCAGGGTCAGATTGGGAGTCACTTCCACTGAGTTGGCAGCAGCTGCAGGCCTACACACTGCATGTGGTGAGCAGTGCCGGGGGCAGTGGCAAGGGCAAGGCCTGTGGGGAGGATGCCACTGCAGCGCAGCTGCGCACAGCTCTGAGGATCGCTTTGGCGCTCATTATCCAGGTGTAGTGCGGCAGCTCTACCTGCGTTGCAGTGTCCTTGCTGGTCACCCTGGGGTCTGTGCTGCTGTTGTACACATGTGCCTGCCCCCCCTCCCCCCATGTATCGCCTGCCGGCAAGCATATCATGCAATCTGGTGTGCTGCTGGGATTTACACAACAGTTCATGGCCATGCAGATCGGAGGTGTGGCACAGGAGGCCCTTCAGGGACCTCTGGCTGCGCTGTTTGCAAGTGCCACATCTGATGCCAAGCTGGCCGTGCAAACTGCATTTCTGAAGAGCCTGTGCGAGGGCCAGCTGCGCCGCAAGCTTCGTTTCGACATGTATAGGCTGAAAGACTACGGTTTTGCATTGGCCCACAGATTCTCTGGAGCCAAGGCTGAAGATGCCAAGCATGCTGTGCCACTGCTGGAGGCGCTGCTGTGCTTGTGCCGCATGGATATGTTTCCAGCAGACAGCGAGTCGTGTCGCCTCCTGGATGTCATGGAACACTTTGCTGTCTTCTTCCAGCATCCAGAGGGCGCCTCAGACGCTGCGAGGTGCTGTGCGCAGGCGAGGGTGCGCTCCGCTCATCCCCCTCATTGCCTTGCTTGTGGGCGCCTTTTTCGAGGGATGTAACAACAGATGAACCTGCCTGAAAGTCATGTGAGCATGCCCAGCGACCCAACGTTGAGGCCTTGGTGCAGGTTGTTGCTGCACGCATGCTATGTGCGGCAGGCATGTGCCCCCCCGCGGGCCAGATCAGCTAGCAGATGTGTCCATGAGACCCGGGGGGGGGGGGGGGGGGGGCGCATACTGGGTGCACGAACGTTCTATGAAAGTAGGAGGCGTGTGCACAGTATCATAGATACAGAGCATCTTTCCAACATATGAATGTAATTGGTTTCAAGACTTCACAGAACCTGTCATGAATCAACTGGACAGATCACAATGCCACAGTCATTTTGACACGTTGTGGAGATTAGAACATGACACAAGGGGGTGCCTGTGTCCAGGGTCTTGCCTCCTGTATTCTGGCACCAACCCTCAGCACCAGTGCTGAGGGTTGGTGCACTGTCATGGTGGTTGGTGCACCTCTGCATTGCCGCCCACATCCAACGGCTCCTCCACGCCTTATCCCCTGATTGCCCCTGGCCCCGACGTGTTAGCACCCCATTACATCTGCGCCTTTCTGATGCTCTGGTGAGTGCTGAGAGGCCCGACTGTGCTGCACCCGTTTACCGTTCCCGCACCCTGACATTGCTGATAGGTGCTGAGTGTGCGTGCGGCGCACCACCTTGCCTCCTCGTCCGCCTCTTGCGCACCCTTCCACCTCACCTTCCCTTTGCCGTCGCCCTGACTACCTGCGTGCTGTGGCCTCTTCTGCCCTGGTGCCGCTTCCACACTGCGGGATGTGCTTCTCGTGTGCATGACACCCTCCTTCCCGCCAATGTTGCCACTGTTACGATGCGCTCATTTGCTGGGTGATGCTGCATTGCGTTGCCCTGATGAAGCTGCCTGCCGTCATTGTGCTGATCAGCATATTGTGGGGTAGCGGCACTGCTGCTTCTGGTTGCGCCTCTTGCACAACCTGCTCTTCTGCGGTTTGATCGGCAGTGATGAGACCCTGCCTGCTTTCCTCGCTCACTACTCTTCTCTCCTACACTTTTCTCTTCCTTCCTTTTCTGATAACTGCAACGCTGTGTCTCCTGTCATAGCCCCGCTATCCGTGCTGTCCCACTGCTGTACGCATGCAGCCTCACTGGCTGCGATGCATTGCCTGCTTCACTTCTTCATTGCCCCCGCCGACATCTCTGCCAAGCACCCTTGCTTGCATGCCCCTCTCTTGCTGCTTGCTGCCGCACTTCCTGAGGCTATAGCTACTTCTGTGCTCATTGAGGCATGCATTCACTGTGGCCCCACATCGCATCCGGCCACGTCGAGCCCCCCATCGATGGTGACAATGCTCCTCCTTTCCTTGCCCGTAAGCGTCCTTGTGCACCCTCGGTTAGCCCTGACACTCTTCCCCGCTCCCAGCCCCGTCCTAGTCCTCATGCTTCTGCTTTCGTCGCTTGCTCTGGCTCCGCCTCGATTCCTGCCTCCCCTCGTCAGCAGCTGCCTAACCCGAACTAGCGCCAGGCTGATCTTCGTCTACCACACTGGTTACATGGAGTGAGCAGGTAAGTAAGGAAGCAGGTGGGTACCAACAGCGGCCACAACCCTTCAAAAACGAAAACGGGCGCTCCAGCCTTTCTCTTTACTGGATCGCTCTGTGCTCAGACCCCCAGTGATTGTCTTTTTCTTTTGAGGCATGCTACGCTCTTGAGGCCTCAAATATTTCCTTTTAAGCCCTCAACTTCTCTTCTTTTTGCGGCAGCTTGCAACAGAGTGCTTCAGAACATCACTGACAGCCATTCCCAATACACCCCACCCAGGCATACCAGGCTCATAGAAAATCATACAGATCGAAACTATTTGCAGTGCGTAATCATGTTGTGCTGCACAAGTTCATGTACAAGTCGCTGCAAGACATGTATACAGGATGTCGTGGCCAACATCTGAAGGCCACCTGTTACCAGCTCAGATCACCAGTACACGGCATCCTGTCTCCAATACTTCATTCTTTATTCACATGCAACCAGATTCGAGGGGAAGATCGCGGAGTACCGGTTCTATTGCTGTAGCAAGAATCGACGTACATGTCGTATCCGAGAGATTTGTGTGTGGCCGCGTCAGCACCGAAATGCTGAATTCATGGATTGATTGATGGTCACCATCAGCACTCAAGTCACAGCTCCACGTATTGATAAACCACCGCTTAGTTTGGAGCAAGTGTGGGTGTGCCGTGCAGCTTCACTCGCCCATTGCCGTCGTATATAGCCACTGCAGCTGTTTTGAACGAAAATGATTCCCACATCTAGAACGCAGCAATGAAATTTAGTATTACATGTCTACTGCCTGCCGGACCCAAGCGGCTGCTCTGTGATCCGGTGCTGCCATCCCCAGCGGCCTAATTCAGATCCACAAACAGCAGCTCCGCTATCACAACTATACCAAGCATGTGCCCTCCAACATCTTACATAGAACTTCCAGAAGATGTGATGATGGTGTGCTTACTCATGTACGACAGAGATGTACTGGATATTTCTTCGAGCTTCCGGACCTGTACAGACAGATGCTGCATTCCGTGGAAAGCTGTCATTTCAGCGGCCTGGCAAACTCTTCGCTTCATTTTGCATTGTTGTGTCGTGAATTGTGGCACGAAGAGTGAGTAACTCTGATTCTCCTGATGTATCATGTTGCTCGCCATTGAGCGCTGCTTGCACACCACTGCAGCGTCAGTTGTAGTGCTCGTCTTGTAGCAATTGCCATAATAGTGTTTCCTTGAAGATGGCGTCTCCTCGTGTGCTGGCTGCTCGAGTGCTCGTAAGCAGAGACCTGCACTGCAACAGCATGGAACAGGCTTGTGAAACGTTTCGCTCCCGCCCTGTCGTTTCCTGGGCATAACATGTTCTTCTGTACTCCCTGGGTTGAATAGTGCCGTAATGTACTCATCCTGAGCACCATGTGTGCAGATGGTGCTCAAGAAGGCAACCCGTCGAGACGAGCAGATGGTTCTCGCAAGCCTCCGAACGGTGTCCAAGAGGTGGCGGAAAGTAGTAGATGGTTCAGTTACTTCTCATGCTCTCTCTTTCGACAGTCTGCCAGACCTCAAATGGCAAGGGCAGCTGCTCAAGAAGCTGCTGCACCTAACTGAGCTCCACGCAGACCTTCAGGCAGGTCTGATGGATACCCGATCGCATGGTATCATGATGTCTGCCATATCTTCCGCAGCCAGAAAACTTGAGCACCTGCACATCGCCCTCAGGCTTGTGAAGACACTGCCACTAATAGCTGACGCATCCGACATGAAGTCTGATCTTCCCACGCAGCTGCGCGCCCTGACAGCTTTGCACACACTGTCTCTGCAGAGTGATGGCCGGCTAGCAGCTGGCCTGGACGTCCTTGGCGCTGCAGTGCAGAACCTGCGCAGCCTGCGGGTGCTAAGGGTGAAGTTTGCAATGGGCAACGCGGGAGTGGAGGGCCTAGCAGCACACCTACGACACCACCAGTCCATACGCAGCCTGGACTTGCAGGGCACAGCAATCGGGGACGAGGGAGCGCGCGTGCTGGCCGCTGGCCTAGCACAGAGCCACAGCCTGCAGCACCTCAACCTCAGCCACGTGCGCCCTCTCTTGCTTCTTCTTCCGCGCTGTGCATGCTCGCACTGCACCTGCCAGTACACCTGAAACGCGGTGCCCCACATGCACATGCAGCAGCGAGCAGACGTGCGGTGGCCTGCAGAACGCGCTGGGGGCTGCTGGCGCTCAGGCACTTGCGGACGTGCTGTCCGGCAATGCGGGCTTGGTGAGCCTGCGGCTAGACTTCAACAGCATCGGGGATGGCACAGACATGATAGGGGACGCTCTCATGCACAACAGCAAGCTGCAGGTGCTGTCCCTGCAGTGCAACGGGGTGGGCCCGCGGGGCGTAGCGCACATCGCGGAGGGCCTCGCTCGCAACTCCTGCCTTCTCACTCTGGACCTCACCGGCAACTCCATACAGGTGCGGTACAAGGGCCCCAGCCCCTGTCAGCAGTGCAGCAGGCCCGTGAGCCTGGGCTGCAGCCCGCTGGCCGCGCTCCCCGAGTGCAGTATGCATCACAATGCGTGTAATGCATGGAGCTGGGATGAACTGAGTGTGTGCACTGTATTGCGCGCATGTGCCCAGTGGAAAGCTAGAGGTTTGGGGGCCAGTAGTCAGGGGCAGTTGCAGGTGCATGTGGGGGAAGCCGGGGTGTGTGCAGGAGGAGGGCGCGTACGTGCTGGGCAGCGTGCTGCGGCGCAACATGTCCCTGACGAGGCTGTGCCTGTGCGCCTGCAAGCTACAAGATGACGGTGTGCGTGCGCTGCTGCGGCAGCCGGGGCCCTCTCGCTCCCTGCGGAGCCTGGAGCTGGGGCAGAACCAAACAATGGCTCAAGGAGCGAGTGCAGTGGCGGCGTTCCTGTCAGGCTACCCCGGCGCGCATGGCTCTGGCCTGCGCACCTCCAGCCACATCTCGCACCTGGACCTGTCTCACAACCCTCTCGGAGACATGGGCATCTCCCTGCTGACCCAGGGCCTGTGCGAGGCGGCCGGCCTGCGCTCCCTGCTGCTGCAGAATTGTGACATAGGCGTGGCTGGTGCGGCGCCCTCCTCCACTGCATGCACATGCTGTTTGTGTGATTAAGCCACGCCGCAAGGCGGCTGCGCATGTGGCTCACTTAGTGCGTAGCTCTGCGTTGCCACTTGTGTGGCGGAGGTGGTAGCTGAGGAGCACCGCGGCCGCGCGTGGGGTGCTGACGGCCACTGAGGCGGCGGGGGTGGTGCAGGTGCGGAGGCCATCGCGGCCTGCCTGGAGTGCATGTCGCTGGAGTGCCTGAACGTGAACCGCAACAGCGTGGCGGACGCAGGTGCATGTGCTCTTGGGCTGGCTGCCCAGAAGCAGAGCACGCTGCGTGAGCTGCACGTCACCAGCAACTGCATCAAGGAGAGGGGCACCTTGGCTATCGCAGTGGCACTGAAATCTGTGCACAGCATGCGATTGGTAGACCTACGAGGGAACAGCTCTGCATTTTCTGGCACCAAGATCGAGTACATGTTGCAGTCGTGCCCCCGAGATGTGCAGTGCCTCTATTGAGTTGCGGGTGGTTAGGCAGAGTCTTTCTGCACACATTGTAATGACACATCCGCACCGAGGCATGTGCAGTGGTGCATCAGTTTGGCCACTGCTACATCGCGTGTGTGCCTTGTCAAGACAGCGAGCAAGAGCCTACTCTGGTTGCCTGCTTTCAACTGTGCAGCTTGCAGGATGGCATCTAGCTACTCAGACTGTCTGACTATCGTGATCGGGCAACTGGGAAATGCATTCACACATGGGCGTGTTGCATCATGTTCACATCGCATATGTGCACTGCTGTGATGTTGCAACCGGCGAAGCTTGCGAGGCTGTCTGACTTCCGTTGATGTCGAGCACTCTGCATGTGCAAGTCAATGCATGCCACCAGCAACAGGTAGGGAACCGGGCTGCTTCAACATCGCCATGACAGCGTGGGCCTCTTCCTCAGAGCACGGTGAGACGTTTCCACAACAGGATACACACCAAGATGGCTTCTTTGATGCCGCGTTACCAGTTAGGGGAAGACACAGAGAGTTCATTCTTGAGTATTTTGTTTCATCTGCTAACCAGCTTTTCCAAACCTTTGTAGTGTTGCCTGCACAAGGGAACATTCATGCTTTGCAATCGTTGCCAGTGCCATCGCCACATCTGGCACGATCAGTGTCAGAATCTTCCGCAGATGAATCAGTGCCTCGAAACAGAGTTCCTCGCTCCAGGCTGGCTTGCCACTCTCCCCCAAAAAAACCATCAAGGATCACGCGAACCCTGAGGGGAATGGGCCTCACCACTTCGAAGAGCGGGGGAGGAGGAGCACCCACCTAGGGCGCCCCCAGCCAAAGCAGAACAAACAGGAGCAGCAGCATGCGGGGGGGGGTGCAGGAGAGCGCGCGAGAGGCAGGGCAAGGAACGGAAGAGGGGACAGGAGACCCAGGACAGGGCGGGGGGAGGGAGGAAGCGGCAGGGCAAGCAACAGATACAGGACGACACGAATGACCAACTTCAGAGGGTCGAGAGGGAGAGGGGCCCAGGTAGGCAGCACCGAGCACGGAAGCATCATGAGCAAGATCAGCCACCAGCTGCAGCAGATGGGCACGCAAACAAGGGGCAAGGGAAAGAAAATCGGTGGGGGCAACTAAGAACCGAAGCAGATACTGCAACGCGGCCACAGAGCTATCGTCGAGAAGGAGAATGCCTAGCCTTGGTCTGCGCTACTCGCAAATTCCTGCAGTTCCTGCACGGGCAGCGTTTCATGCTGCGAACTGACCATGCTGCGCTGAAGTGGCTGCACATGTACAGCGCTCGCTTCGAAAATTCTAAGCTCGAACGCTGGGCTTTGCAAGAGTTCGACTTCGAAGTTGAGTACCTGCCTGGCGCGCAAAATGTTGTTGCGGACCATCTGTCCCGGCACTTCCCTCACTTGCAGGCTGGTGCTGCTACCGCGGTTGCGGGCCACCTCGCCTTCGCCACCACCGGCCGCCTGCTAGGCATTGTAGCCGCTGGCCGCGACATGCGTGACCAACAGGCCTGGTGTGCCTCGGATCTGGTGAATCCCTGGCGTTTCGTCACCGCATGCGCAGACAAGATCTCCCGGGAACCCTGCTCTATTTTTGGAGAGTCCGAGGGCTATGCACACATGGTGCTCTGCGACACCTGTGAGCGCCCCTACCACCTCCAGTGCTTGAACTCGCTACGCTCTGTGGTGCCTGATGGCCCATGGCATTGTCACTTGTGTGACGAGGCCTACCACAACATGGATGAATTTCGGTGTGAGGAGGACCCATCCTGTTCTACAGGCTCCGGGATCCTTGCCATCCCAATCATGCTGCTCTCCTGGCTGCCTATATCCACAGGCAAGAAGCTGCGCTAGTTGAGTACAGCCGGCGGTTGCCTGCAGGGCTGCCACAAGCGACATGGCGCCTCTCGCACCACCCTGTCTACCCAAGGTTGTGGTTCGGGGTATGTTGCAGTGATGCTGGATTATTTTACGAAAGCCGCTGAGTTCGTATTCCTTGCTGACAAGCAGGCCACTGTGGCTCGCGCTTTCCACGACTCGTGGTTGATGCGCTACGGGCTCTCTGAGTGGCTCACCAGTGACAACGGTTCCGAATTCGCCGGTGCCTTCCGTCACCAACTTGAGCGTTTCGGTGTCGAGCGTGTCACTACCTCAGCCTACCATCCTCAGTCGAATGGGGCTGCTGAGCGTTTAGTGGCCACTCTGAAGTCCATCCTGGGTGCCGAAATCGCTGGCGCCGTCCATGGCTCGCCGGCCGATCGCCGTTGTTGATGGAATACATGCAGCGGACACACACAGGCCAAGGGCTGCACCCAAGGCCGTGGGTGCAGCCCCAACCGCATGCATACCATATGGTATATGCTGTTCAGCCTAGGCTGCCTCCATCGGTTGGTGCCTTGCGCCGGGAAGCACGTGCTGCCTCTGTCGGCGCCGCCGCTGCCGCCGCCATGCTCACTGAGTCTGGGTCAGTCACTGAGTCCTACCTCGCGCGATCGCGTATCGTGACGATAGTGTGCAACAGTTATTCTCTGCTGCACATGATCGCATCTTGGCCTGCCAACACAAGCATGCTGACCAGCAGCGTGCTCGTCAGTCGCAAGGGGAGGAAGCCGCTATCTATTGGCGACCTCGCATATCTCCTGACTCGCACAGGCGGTTTTAAGCCCAATGTGAAAGGCTTTTTCGCGAAAGCTTTCGTGGTTACCAGTATTTCCGATACCCAGGTTCAGCTTCGCACTACATCACTAGTGCAAGGCCAAGCCTCAAAGACGTTCGAAGTTCACCCAGAACGTGTGGCTAGAGCAACCACTGTAACTGATGTGCTGGAAGATGTGCTGAAGCATGCACGAATTGTTCAGGAGGTTCCTGAAGAGCACCCCGACCAAACTGCAGCTAGGCACGTTCGTGGGCAGCCCCGTTGAGACTGTAGGGGTGTTTGTAACAAATCATGACATATATGTCATGACCTATACATGCACGCAATCAGAAGAATCTGGAAGGTTCTAGGAGATCCTAGAAGCCCTTCTAGATCGATGTACTCCCTTCTGAATTGCTACTGCAGCATCTTCCGGCAACCGCTGGCACACTATAAATGCCTTGTGCTAGGTGTTGCCAACAGGTGTTGCGGATTGATTGAAGTGTGTGACGGATGATGATGCAGTAGAACACCGTTGCAGTGTCTGAGTGTGTGATGAAAAGAGAGATTGAGAGGATTGAAGGTTGATATGTTGTTCATAGTTGTGTTGAAAAGCACTTCGTGTTAAAAGGATTCTGCGTGTCAATAAGTTGTGAGCATGCATGCTATTTGGGTTCATGCCTGTTCACTACTTTTTCGGTTTTTAAGTGACCTTGGGTTCGAAGAATGTTTTGAATTTTTTTGAATTTGACCACATCTCAGAGTTAGAACATCCCTAGCTGTACACAATGCAAGGGTGTGCCCGTGCAACAAGCTCCTCAAACAAAGGTCAACTTACCTTATGGCATAGTACAGAGCTGCGAATCATGCGTCCCACGTAGCTTGAAGCTTCTGCCGCAGGCATCAACAGACAGTCCTGTTGCCGTAACTAAACACGTGGGGTTCACTGCCATTTACTTTCGCTCACGATGCTCAACTAACCACTGCATGCACCAGATTCAGCCTGTCCTGCTGCTCGATGAGTTGGCAACATCCAGGAAGTGGACTCGTAGGGCTGCTAGCAAACTACAAAGTGGAAGTCTGATTCTTCAGGGTGAGGCCACAAACGTTCGTTCATGTGCAGCTAGCTGCATGCGGGCTGCTACAAGCGAAACTGGACAGTGCAGAGACATGTGCCATTTCGATTCTGTGCATGCCAGCTTGCATCTACATCTTTGTTCTACCTCATTTCTATGCATCAATCACCCCAAGATGAGATCAGGAACACTGCAGGCACAGAAGACATGTTCGCAACACAGCTCAGCAGCTTGTGTAGGTCTCGGATGTCCAGCCTCATGGCCATGCCGCCAAGAGGGCCTCTTGTACTATGACACTGGGTTCGCAACCAAGTCAAACGTAAGATTCTGAGTGACCTGCATAACATCCCCAATGATGGCAAGCGCGTATGCATGGGCAGACTTGGACAAAAGTTTTTTTTCGGTCACGAGGCAGGGCTGCAACTGTGGTATGAGCTGGGTGGTATGGAGGCTCACCAAACACATGCGCATCTGCCCTGGCTCCAGTCTGGGCACTGACGGGTCATCGCTGTCTGACAGCAGCACTTGGTTGTCGATGTCAGGCGCATCATGCTGCGTTCTACCAACCATGCAGCCATCCTCGTCTGGGCCGTCCACCAACACTTGTATCTCCCTCCCAATCATCTTCTTGGCAAAGCGCTGCCCTATCTTCTGCTGCAGTGACACCAGCCGGTCGCGGCGCGCCAGCCTCTCCTCCGGGTCTACCTGCAAGCTCATGCTGCCTAGGAGGGTGCTCGTGGCCGTGGCTCAAAGTTGACGCACGCACTCGCCGCGAAAGCACAGCCAGACACAGCAGGGACCATCGCAGGGGCCGCCATGCCCCACCACTGCTCGCTGTGGAGTGGGTCATGCAGAGGCTCTGTTCCACAGTGATGATGGATCGCTGAAGACGCATTCTGCCGTAATATACAGTTGTTCATGCCAACAGCAGCACCACACAAGCTGGCACTGCAGAGCATGCAGCAGTGGGGAACAGGCGCATGCGTTGACAATGAACGCAAGGCCGCCTGCAAGCCTGTTGTGACAGGTGGGTGCGAATCAAAGAAATGGTTCTACCACACACACCTGTTCTGGCAGAGAGGCAGCAGGGGTGCCTTCCTCACTGCTGTATGCAAAGGCCCCCATCCTCTCAAACTTGAACTGCTTGCAGAAGTTGTACAGCTCCTGGTGCTGCTCCTCAGTCTCCTGCATGCATGCCAGCCGTCAGTGAGCATCATGTGCACCAAGCTGTTCGCACATTCGTTGCTGCACGTGTGGCGGTTCATTGCAAAAACTTGAGTCCAATCAAGCCCAGAACAGCGAGCTGCAGCGCTGTGCAACGATTGCACTAGAGCTGGCAATGTAGGGGCAGATGCGTACCCCGGGAAACCCACATATGAAGGTTGTTCTGATAGCGAGGCCCGAAATGCGCGACCGCAGTTTGTGCAGCAGGCCCTCCGTGTGCTTGCGGGGGGGGCGGTTCATCGCCAACAGCGTCAGGTTGGAGATGTGCTGCAGTGGCATATCTATGTACTTGCAGACCTGCAGCGCACTGACACTGTCATTGCACACACCAGAGACTCAGTTACACACCTGTGGCATACACCCGTTCCGGGCCAGCCACATGCTTCCAGTGCACCAAGTGGGCAGCGGAGCAGGCAGCGGCACGCACCTTGGGATTCGTGGCAATTTCATCTATCAAATCGTCTGAGAAGTAGCTTGGGTAAGCATACAGTATCCGGATCCATTGCAAGCCCTCGATCTTGGACAGCGCCCTCATCAGCTGAGCAAGCCCAGGGCCCCCCTTCCTGCACAGCCCAGCACAACTGCTCTAAGGCATACACCTCTTTGTGTAGCTGATCCGCTGTTCAGGATTGCATTTCACCAGCAGCATATCACCACGGGCACCCCCAAGCGCACTCCCCGTCTGACATGTACTGCCACGCGCAGCCTGTAGACTATGACGCAAATAGCAACATCACTTGTACATGCACGGCCACTGCGCGGAGCATCATGAGTTGAGGCCCGGTGGCGGCACAGGAGCGCACCTGTCCATGCCATACTGGTTGGTGTCTTCTGCGATGAGGTTGATCTCCTTCACACCTGCGCCCACCAGCGCCCGCGCCTCCTCCAGGACACTGTCCCATGCTTTCGAGCGGAATTTTCCCCGAAACCCTGGTATTGCACAGAATGTGCATGCATGGTCACATCCCTCTGCGACCCTGATGTAAGCCGTGTGGGCCTTTGTGATGCGTATTCTATCAACCTCTGACCGGAATGGCGGCGACGCTGATCCTACAAGAACCCTGTCCCCTGCTGCTGCGGAGTCTTTGCCTCCCAGGAGCTTGTGTGCGTAAGCAGGCAGTGATGCATAGCTCTCAAACCCAACCACTGCATCGACTTCAGGCAGCTGATCTACAAGATCATCCGCATAGCGCTGGGCCATACACCCAGTGACGATCAATTTCTTGCTCTGATTCTCTGCTTTCAGCTGGGCAGCTTGCAGGATGGCATCTAGCGACTCAGACTGAGCATCTTCCACAAAGGCACATGTATTGATGATAACAGCATCGGCTTCTTCGTGATTGTCCGTTACTTTGAAGCCAGACTTCTGCATATCTGCCAGCATCACCTCTCCTGAATACCATGTTTCGTCATGAGTTCGCCCAGAATTGAGTTGAGATGCTGTCCGTCTGAATACCTATCGTGCAGCTCATGGGGAACGCACCGTCAACCACGTTTTTGGGGCATCCCAAGCATACCATGCTTACTGTATGTGCAGCAGCATCGGAGCGGCCTTGGCTTGGTGGTGCAGCCGCGCGTGCCAAGACTGCGCGGCCTCCAGCACCATTCCGTGCACTCAGCACATCTGTCACACTTGCGAACGACGCCGCTACAAGCATGATGCAGCTGTACTACAATATGTCGCTGTTCGTGCAGGTGGAGCGCGAGACGGAGGTTACAAGTGCAATGAGAAGTATGTGTACCCAGACATGTTACAAGAGTTGAACGACAGCCTTAACATGCGACATGTCGTAGGCATCAAATGTTGAAAGGGATTATGGGAAACAATAGCTACTTTGTGCAGCTGGTTGGTGATGCAATCGCAGCGCTGTTGTCACGATTTGTGGGTGCATGACGTCCCTCAGCCACTATAGAGCTCAGCCCCACGTGGCCACTCACTCTCTCTGCAAGCAGCTGCAGAAGATCATCTGGCCAGTATCATCTAGCTAGATCTGGTAATTACATCCACAGGACGCAGGAGAAATATCAACCAGGCTCCTGTCGGCGAGTTTCCAACAGATAAGACTCTGTTTATCAGGACAGATTTTCTCCCAGAGCGTATTGAAAATGTACTTAAAGGCTGCCAAAGCTGTAGCTATAGGGAGCTTCTGTACACGATGTGCCAATAGTGCTGTCATCCCCCCTTCAACCTCAGTCATGATCGTTAACTAAAGCTACCAACTTACGTGCTGCGGGCCGGGCCCGAGTTGAGGGTTTTTTGCATCCTACTGTGGAGATTGAGTAGGATTTTTATGTGTGCATGTTGGGGTTGACAAGCGTTTCATAGTTCATGATTGAGATTCCTGCTGTCCCCTTTCCTTAGGCTCCCATACGTATCTGTGCATTTCCAGCGCCCTTGTCGATGCAATCACCAACTGTGAGCCAGGTCTAAGAGGTGGTCATACCCACCATAGCTTGCTATATGGGCCCCTGTCCGTGACAGTCAGAGTGGAAAGGAAACCAACTCAGCGGCTACCGCCAAAAAATGCCGAACTCCTGTAGTGGATGAACCATACATAAGCAACTTGAGAGGCAATGTACAGGGTGCTCCAGCTTTCTGGAGGATGCTTTCCGGTTTCTGGAACAAGGTGACAGCTAATTTCCTCCAATGTTGTGGACTTGTGTCCTACACAGTTGCAATCTTCAGTGGATTGCGACGGATTACAGAAAGGCTGAAAGGCAAAGCCTGGAGAAGATTACAGTTGCACTGACTGAACAGAACTCTGCCCCGCTGAAGAGGTATGTGTGCCTCACTCCAATCCTGGGCTGTCAGAGTATTGTTGCCCTCCAGCGCTATCAATTGCCACCACGATATCAAGGAATTAGCCTGCTGCCTTTGCTTCTGGTGATGGCCCTGTTGGCACTTGTCCCTTCTTGCCGCTCGCCAAGTATGCATCAAGCTGCACCTTCAATTGTTCGGTGTACTTTTTGTAGTATGCAATCTCCTCACCATGCTTCTTCTCCTCAAACTGCCGGCGTTCGTTCTCCCTGGTCTCGATGGCCTCACACTTGTTCTTGAGCTCGGCAACCTGTTTCTCCAGTTCAGATTTCTCGCTCTCTAACGTCTGCACAGAACATCCCCGTGATGCTCATCAAATCTGCAGATGATCAAGTACCTGCACTGCAGGGGTAACAATCCAACAATGGACAGACCTGCATCTTTGTTTCCATCTCCGATTTGCCCTGTTCTGTTTGCAGTGCCTTGCGCATACCGAATGCTACTGCTGATTCATACAGGGTCTGATATGCTGCAATGGTCATACGCATCTCATCCCGAACCCGAAGCAGCAACAAGCCTCTCTCAGCACAGTTGATGGTGACCTCTCTTATGATTTCATCAAAGCACTGCGCATACAGCTCCTCGCGAACAGGACAGATTCCTGTTTCACGCGCTTGCCTTTGCTGTAGCTGTTGATCCAGCTTCTCCTGTAGATTGATTACGTCTAGTCGAGTTGCAGGTGTAGATGCAACATACTGCACCCACAGCTGACCATCGTGTGTCCATTCCCTTGGTGGCAAGATTCGGTTCAGGATGTCCTCTGTTTGAGTGAGGCCCTTGCTCTCTGATGCAGGTTGTGATCCCTGCATATTTTGTCATGCTCTGATGGATACATGTAGCCGGCCAGCAGTTCAGTCTAACACTTTTGTATTCCAGCTGGTTCAGGAATGTGGCAGGAGTCTCCAAGACTCAGGTGACACTGCTTCTCACAGATTCCAGCACCATCAGAAAGATCGCTTGTAGTAAATATGTTGTACTCGCATGAAGCTTACCTTCTTTGCGCCCCTCTTCTCCGTGACACCGCTTACTTGGTTTGCAGTGTCATACTTCACCAAGGATTGCAGTGGAGGGATCATTGTCAAGGACCGATAAACTGTAACAGTCTCAACATATACCTATGAATTAATCCCTGAGGCCTGTATGCGTCGCTGTTGCCGCAACGAACAGTCCGTTCAGGCCTGCTGAGCTAACACTTCCCAACAGTTGTGCATGCCATGCCAGGTGAAGCACGGATCAAATAGCAGTAAACTAGCCGTTCTCCCTTCACCACTTCGCGATTCAGTGATTGATACACCAGCAGTGAGGCGCAGATAGTGTACAATTCCGTGCCTGTGCGCTTTCAAAACTGTTGAATAAAATGAAACAAATTTCACAAAACGGGAAAAACATAAACTGCACTCATAAAATATCCGCGGGCGAAGGGACAAGAAGGGGGTTTTGTCTGACGAAACCTCCTCCTAGGCACCACAACCAGCTTCATACGATAATTTCCGCTTCAATACAGCAAGAATACAGCAACGACAGCAACAACAGCTCACACTGGAGACCACGTCTCCTGTTTTTCTTGCCCCTGTCCACTGTGTATCGGGTCTGCCTTGCGGCCACGTCCTCTGCCAAACTTTTGCCTCGGCAGAGATGTGCTGCCAGGGTGGACGTTTTGGGCAGGGTTATGGCCTAAACCTCGCGAGAAAGAAAACTTAGATGTATGAGGGCTCTGGGTGCCAAATATATGAAATCATGCCATACACAGTTTGAGCTTCGGCCTCAGCGCCACAGCCGCGGAGCTCACACGCACTTCGCACAGGGGAAACCACCAGAAATCCGGCTCATGACCAGAAAAGACGAGAGAAGTAAGCGCTTTGTTTAGGACGTTGCTTAAAGGAAGGCTACGGATGCGTTTTCGGTCATCCCAAGACCAAATCAATGACACAAAGCTAGACAAACCCCGGCGAAGGGAATGCTCTGCTGTAGATCGTTTGGCACGGCATGAAGTGACAGCTCTTCTATTTCAACACCAGGCTCAACACCAGGCTCTTAACACGCCCTGGGGAACAGGGCGGCAGGAAACACTTTCGCCCACTGTGCAGAACAGCCTTGTTACTCAACATGCTCACTGCAGCACCTAGGCATGCTTCAGCACTTGGATCACCGCAGCCTGCAGAGACGGACACACCACAGCGGCAGCCCATACATACGGCGGGCACAACTGCAGCCCATGCCCGTCGTTGAGGGGGGGGGGGGCAGGGGGGCAAGGATGTAGAAGATGGAGGCAGTGGCAGGTAGCAGTGTGCCAAAGGAGAAGATGGCTACACGCTGCATGCCCACCTCGACTGCTCCACCGCTTGATGCAGGCGGGCAGTCTGGATTGCTTCACAGGAGCGTGTGCAGCCTGTGCGATGCATGCAGCAAGGATTGGCAGCATGGGATTCCCCCCACACCACCTGGGTTCTTGGAGGAAGCAGGGGGCTGAGCAGCGTTGGGGATTTTGAGCATACGTGGGCAGGGCCCTCCTTCCGAGCAAGGACATGCTGCAGAGCAGTGGCTGCAAGCGGTGGCGAACACATCCGCATGGGAGCAGGTCACCTACAGAGGGGTGCTGCATGAGGGTCCGCAGTGTTGCATCCCCTGGCAAAGCATGCTACCCAGGCTCAGAAAGCCATTTCAGTACATCTGATGCCGACTCTCCACCCTCACTCGCAGGCTTCGCTGCAGCCCCTGGCACCACCCCCTACCCCCTATGGCTTCCTCCCTGAGGGCGTTAACGGTATTTGTTTTGCCTCTGCTGCTACACACATGTCTGTAGCAGCAAATGCTGTGTATACAGCGCTTGTACACTGTGCACAGACAGTGGGGCTGGGCGTGACGAGCACGACATACTGCTGGCCACAAGCTGTGGCCCCCTGAGATGTGAATGTGTGTGGAGGTGTGATGATAAATCACATCAATGACCTCTGGGGCCCAAGGCACACGACCACAAGCACCTGCACCACCGTGGAGTACAGCAGTGAGGTGGTGGCGGTGGGCTTGATGTTGGTGTGGCTGCGTGTGTCCGCAGTTCCATGGTCGATGTCGGCAGCCTCCTCCAGAGATCCCCACGCCTGTGAGATGGCCGACACTACGTCTTCAGTGGCCACGCCTTCTCCACAGCAGCCGCGGACTGGCACTTCAAAATTGTTCTGAAACCAAGGTCGCTGACCCTCCCACGTGCTCCTATGGCTTTAAAAAGTCCGCCCCTTGGTCAGTCGCGCTACATTCCCCTGCCAGGACCGAACCCACCACCTCGTGTAGGGACAGCTCCTGCAGCAGTGTGCGGATGGCGCCTGTGCAGTTTAACTCATTGTGTCCACTTTTGACTCCAGTTTGGGAGCATGCGGCAGGGGTGGGCGTGCCACAGCCCAGGGACACTCTATGGTATCCGACACCTGCACAGGACAGCAATTCAGGGTTCGTTATGTCATGTAACTACCTGGATTCCTGTAAACGCTGGTAACAGCAAAACCATCGGAGGAGCCATACACTACGCATGGCGCCTAGATATTCTGGCCTGTGGGAAGAAAATGTTGGAAGGGATCAAGGCGCGTCGACGATACTAGCAGACCGTCATCAATTGCCGAGTATGCAGTGGCATGCTACCTTGTGCAGCGCAGATAGTAGTTGAGCTTGCACGGAATCTTCACAGGTGTTCCTTCCTGTTTTGGTCTTGTGTGGCCGAAACCTGCAAACCAAAGAGGGTTTCATGAAGAGACTTTCAGTCGGACAATTCAGTCGGAACATGCTGAAGGACTCGAAGACGAGAAGCATCTGCGTGTTGCTCTCTACCATCATGTTCTTGTTGTCCGACTCTGCTGAGGTTGTGTGCACTGCAAGACAGTGATCAATGCTGGCAGGATCATGATAGAGCGAACTGCGAAATGCAGTCACCATGTGTATGTGTTGTATCACGTTCACATCGCATATATGCACTGCTGTGATGTTGCAACTGGCGAAGCTTGCGAGGCTGTCTGACTTCCGTTAATGTCGAGCGCTCTGCATGTGCGAGTCCACCAGCAACAGGTAGAGAACCGGGCTGCTTGAACATCGCCATGACGGCGTGGGCCTGTTTCTCAGAACAAGGTGAGACGTTTCCACAATAGGATACACACCAAGATTGCTTCATTGATGCTGCATTACCAGTAAGGGGAAAGCACAAAGAGTACATTCTTGAGTATATATTATTTCATCTGCAAACCAGCTTTTCCAAAACAGCCTGCTGTTGTGTGCAGAAGGAAACATTCATGCCTTGCAATCGTTGCCAGTGCAATCATCACATCTGGCACGATCAGTGTCAGAATCTTCCGCAGATGAATCAGTGCCTCGAAACAGAGTTCCTAGCTCCAGGCTGGCTTGCCACTCTCAAGAACCAAGGTCTCCCTTACATCATGCTGGCCTGGCACCAGAGGTCACGAAGCGCTTGCAAGGCTTACAAACACTCGGCCACTTGTGGAGAAACCCTGGCCGAAGCTTATTCTCGAGTGATTGCTCCAGCTACCTTCACCACCATGGCATGGATGTCACCACATCATCTACGCACGTGGTTCATGAAAGAATGGAAAGTGTCAGCGACTTAATGGAAAGTGAGCAGAGCAGTGGGTACCTGGACATGCAGCTCCTGGAGGAGAGGCAGTGGAGGCTCCCAATGGCTGACCCGCTCAGGAGAGCGCCTGAGCAGGCACCTCTGGCAGACAGGGAGGCTTTCGCAGAACTGTGCAAGGAGAATGCAGTGCTTCAGCGAGCATGTGGATATGGCAAGGTGCCCTCCTCACAGGCTGCATTGCTGCTGCCGTTGTGGAATGTATGTGAATAGATTTGATGGCCTGAGGAGCTTCAGCAAGTTGCGTCGTAGCCTGCAGAAGCTTGCAGTAAAGGTCAAGTACATGTCACAGAAGATCAAGCGACTGAAACAAGAAAACTTGGAGCTGAGCAGTCAGAAAGTTAGTGCATCACATCTGGTGCGTGCGACTGGAAGCAACCCAGAAAATGAGCGTTCAGAGGCTCAGCCCTGCCAAGAGCTGCAGGAGATGAAAGATATTTTAGACCAGGTATACCAGGCTGGAACTAGGCCTGACGTGGGTCACTCTGCTCCACAGGTGCGGGTGGCTATGACACTCCGCTGTGGAAAGGCAACCTGAACTGCGCTGAAAGGCATGTGCAGAGGATGCTTTGAACAATGCAGCAGGTCTGCATCCTGCTTGCCACCATAGCCACTCTCACGTGGCTTGAAACACTGCTCTTGTGCAGTCCAATGCATGCCGCTCTGTGACTGCAGCACTTCTCACACATCAGGATCGCGGCCCCTGCTCCCCCACCCTCCCAGTGGCGTATGTACCTGCATCATTGCTGTTGCACACAAGCCTAAGAATGCTTGTGTGAATCATGCTCTCGCTCTCAGTGCAACTCATCAAACCGCCCAGTGCCGTGCGCAAACGCCGTGCTCCCCCTTATGCATGTGGCACTGACACGCAGGTGCTGCGAGATCTGATGCAGCAGCTTCAAGACCTGAAGCAGAGTGCCCATCAGTGTGCATCAATGGACATGGCATGCCAGACTGACTCCAGCGAGGTGCAGGCGCACTGCGCCCCGCAGGCAGGGGTGGCCGGTGCTGATGAAGGCCCCATCCAGAGCACGCCACATGCACGCCCCTTCCCCTCCCCCCAATGTCACCTTGAACCTTACTCTTAGGTCCTTGTTCTGCTGGCGTGATTGGAACTGACAGTTGGGAGCCACTGCTGACCAAGTGGGCGCCTGCATGCTGCAGGTGCTCAACCCTGTGACTGTTGAAGCTGCGTGCCAGACACGGCCTGCAGCCTGTAGTGATGCCAGTGTCAATACCGACAAAGGCCAGTGTAATCAATCACCATGCATAGATCAGAGGATGGTGGGACAGAACTGCAACGCTTCTTCGCCTGTTGAAGAGCAGGCAGAGTCAGAGGGGGCTGCTGGCGGGTTGACAGAAGCCTCCCAGTCTGCTGCTGCTGATGGTCAAGCTGACAGTGCCCACATCTGCAATGAGGGCTCTTGTAGTCCGGGTGCAACACACAAGAACGTGGAGACTAGTACATGGAGCTCCATTCTGACACCGCAGATGTGGGTCAGCTTGCTGGGCGCTGCGGCCAGCAGGAACCACCGGCTGCAGGGCCTTGTTGGTCTGCTGGTCACCTTCCTGCTGCAACAGCGGCACGCCCTCACGATCTCCAGGAGCCAAGCAACTGCCAGCACAGCAAATGGATCGGCAGGTGCAATGCTGCCCATAGTGAGCCTGTGAATTGAGATGAATGCCACCGGCTGTCAGCAGTCGAGCTGCATGTTGAAAGTTTCATCAAGTAATATTGAACTGAAGTAGCTGCAGGAGCTAGCACACAGTGCACACGGCGCCATCGAGTGGCATGCGGCTTGCCAAGGAGCCAGTCAGGAATGGATGCCACGTGCTGTGCCCAGCCCCCTCCACCACCCTCTGCAGTGCCACAGCCAGAGGGTGTCAGCATCTGTCCCAACCAAGAGCCTCAAGACCAGAGTTCTAGCTGTTCTGCTGCGCACAATTGCATCCCGAGTGCTGGTCAGACCCACCTCCAGCAAGTAGGTGCAGCACAGCTCAGTGGGCAGCCGCAGCCACAGAGCGCACAAGGTTGCATACAGGGACATGCAGATCAGCATTCTGATGGGGTACAGGTTCTGGAAGCTGGGGATTCTGCATGCACAGTTCAAATTGCAGCGGATCAATCTCAGAGCACAGCAGTGCCTGCCTCAAGAACACAGGGCAGCAACATCGTTGATCAGGAAACCACCGGTGGGTTTCCTGTAGTGGGTGAATAGAATAATAATCACCTTTCTCTGCGAAAGCATCTCAACGAGTTGTGTTGGTGCTGCAGGGGTTTTGTACTCAAGGCCACATATCACAGCTGGGCTGGGGGCGTCGCCACACCAGCAGGCTGCATGGAATGGCAGACCCACTTCCAGTGAATCAGGCAAAGTTTCTGTTAGGACACCAGTGTCTCCTGCTGTGCAACACATAGCAGTAACAAGTACTCAGCTATCAGTTGGCCGGTCTGGAGCTTTGGCGGAGCATCTTGCTGCTCCATGCCTGAAGCTCAGTGCCAACCAGCTGATCGCGCATGCAAGGAGCAAGCAAACAGTTTCCAGAGGGGAGAGCTCCAGGGGGAAAGTGCAAAGTAATGAAGGCATTCGTGTGGACGTGGGTGGGAGCCCTGAAATGAGCAGATCGAGTGATGGCTACAGGGGGCGCCGTGGGTGTCGACGTCCGGGCCACGCAGGCCCCTGTTGCACAGTTCTGGAAATTCATGCTAGCAACACGCCGCCGAGGTAGTTTGCAGGATCGTTGCACAGTCCCTGCATTCCCTGCATCACCCTTGCAAGGCTGGAGCCTTGTGCATGGCCCCAGCACAGCTGGCAACAGGATTGTTTGCACAGCTGTGACAACAATGAACTTGTTCATGTTCACCTGAATTACAAACTAGGATTCACTGTTTAATGCGTCCTCAAACCACCATGACCCGCAGCATGATCTGTACCAGAGCTCTGAGTTTCAAGCATGCGTGCCTGACTGGGCATACACAACCGAAGCATGTGCATGGTTCGACCTGTCCACAGCCAACACCTCCACCATCACCCTAAAAAGAAAATGGATCAGGGATCAACTCCACCATCTTCCAAAGTTCAGGCATAGAGCACTGCAGTTGTTCATGATGCCGGTGCTTTCAGGAAGAGTGCAGCAGGTAGACACGCAGGGTCGCACATACCACAACCGTTGGCTGTGGCGCACCACACGTGTGCACAATTCAGGTGTCCCCACTCCAGACAGACACTTACTGGGTGATGAGACCCTTACCAGGCCACATTGATAGAAATCCCGGAGGCGCCATTTGCAGTTCTGCCTGGCCTGGTTTTATGCTGTGCAGTGCATGGCCCCCCGTGCATGCACATGCATTGCTGGGGCACATGTATGTGTGGACAAGCAATGCACGGTGGTCATGGAGCTCCTTGGAGGTTCAATGGTCATGTAGACGCAGACAGAAAACTGCTGCTGGTTGCAAATCTACAGAGACAGAGATAATTAGCTTAGAAAATGTCCGAGTTGGCGAGTCCGCGTCGAGGGAGGTGCTTGTCAAGAATCCTTCATCATGTGCCAGCAGGAGTGTGAGCTGGTTTCCGGCATTGCGAGCTCACTAACGCGCCAGTGATTAGTTAGAATCAGTATAAGTATCATTTTGACTCGCCTTAGCAGAGTTATTCGGAGAATCGTGGTGCCATCATGGTGAACCCAGCACAGAAGCTCAAGCAAGCAGCTGAGCTTGGTGCGGCCGCCAAAGCAATAGAAAGGGATGTTAAAGCGTTCCAACAAGCGCGACAATCGTTTGTCACATCTGTTCGGGTGTGAAATTATACTGCTTTCTCACAACTGCAACATTCCATGTTGCGAAAGCTCCATGCCGACACTACCTGCTGCTGCAGGATCGTCTAGAACAGGATGATGTTGCTGAAACTCTGAGGTGTTTGATGGAGAATAACATTGTTGGCATATTGTGCTGCCCACTCACATCAGGCGTGCATTCTTCCATGTGACAATATGCGATGCCATGCCGTATATCCGACTCTAGAAGTGATGCAGATGTTGTCCAAGGCATACAAACAGAGGCTCTACAGTGCGTGGGGAAGCTGGGGGGGCTAGATAAAGACATTTCCCTGGCGCTTGGCAAATCGGGAGTGATGGATGGTTTGGTACTTGCACAAACTCACGAGAACCCACGAATCAAGGCATGTGAAACCAAACCTTTTATCTCAAGTAGTTTCTGCTTTTGTGGGGTTTGATAATCAGTCGTTATGATGATCGTGTGCAGGCAGCTGCGAACAAGGCTGTTGCAAGCCTCAGCGAAGCTGGAGAGGAGGTTTCACAGGCAATTTTGAACTCTGGGATGCTGCAGTGTGTCACACAGCAACTAGATGGGACTGATAGCGACATCAAAGTAACCGGTTTGGATGCTGTTGCAAATGTCTCCCAGCACTCACCAGCGCTGGCAGAATCCTGCGCAGATGAGGGCCTGCTTGACAAAGCAATCGCCCTACTCAACGAGCCAACAGCACCTGAAAGGCTCCAGAGGCACGTCTGCGTGCTGCTATCAGCTATTGCAGTTCATACGCCACAGCTGGCAAAGAAGGTGTTGGACCGTGGAGCTGTCAATGCAGCTGTCAACATGCTACAATCAGAGCATGATGCACATCCCAAGCTTCAGGCGGCTGCTCTGCATTGCTTGGCACACATTGCTTGTCACGAAACCTCAAGTGCCACTGTAGTGTCTGATGCGGGGGCCGGGGAAGCAGCCATCCGCCTCGCAGGGCAGCCACACGCTGCTTTGCGGCGTGCTGCCACATCTCTGCTGCACCAGATAGCCAGTCACACAGCACAGCTGTGCAAGATCATTGCATCTGGAGGGTGTGTGACTGCCCTCATCGCTGCCCTTAGGCTGGATCAGGGCACGACCTTCTCAGTGTCCCCACTGCTGGCTCTGGGCCACATTGCCAGCTCCGCTCCCACCTTTGCGCAAGCGGTATGCTCATCTACAACTGCTGGACAGGCTGCTCGAACGTTCATGTCGTGAAATGCTTGCAACTGCAGGTCATTGACGTGGGCGGCATCCAGGAGTTTATGGCTGCACTGGAACAAAGCACTGGCAGTATAGTGAAAGCTGCAGCTTGGGGGCTGCTGCATAACGTATTTCATGGACCGCTCATCGCAACACAATGGGCAGCTGCAGGCGTCCTTCCACAACTCCTTCGGGCACTGGGCAGGTCTGTTGGGGACAGCGATGTCAGTGCTGGCGTGCATGCAGCAATCAAAGAAGTTGTCAAGCACTGCTCACAGCCCAATCCACTGTTTGCAATGGTGTCAGGGGGAGTGCCTGAGGATCTCGCAACTCAAGCGATGTCCCGGCTGTACTCCATAATGCAAGAGTCGGTGGTAGGCAGGCGAGACTTTGTGACCACTGGGACATTGCTCAGGATGCAGCAACTTGAGAAGACATGGGGAACTGCCGGTAGCGACTGCGTGCTTGCGATCAATAGCCTTTTTCCAAAGGACGTGGTAGCCTACTATCGTCAAACGCTGGGCTTCCCTGCAGGTGGGTGACAGTTTTGCCTGGGTTTGAAGTGGGGGGCTGCACTCGAGGTAGCATTAGCTGTTGTGGTAGAAATTGGTCATGCACGCTGCTTGCACTAGCACTAGCACCTCAACATTAGTACTGCTGTCACATGCAACCCGCCACTGCTTTCCAGTGTGCGTATCATGTTCTCAACTTGCAACGTTCTCGTCCTCCCCCTATCTCTTAGGGTGTAAACCTTGGGGACGCATGGTTGTCAAAATTTTGTTTCAACGGAGGTTTGGATGAACAGTTGTGACTGGGGTTGTTTGGTGACTGGTGGAATGTTGCCTGCGCAGCTGCACACTTACGCAGGCATGGAGGAGGAGGAATCCAGAGCAAGCAGCCATGTGTTGTCCTCGCTGAGCATTGCTGTCCTGCATTTGATGTACAAGCTGCTGACAGACATCTGCCAGCGAATGCTATTCGGTGCACCTGATGCTGTGGTATACCATGGTAGTGCCATACTTGTCAATGCTTCAAGACCACAATCCAGGCGGCAGGCTTGATTGTGTGCATCAAGCATGCACAATTGCATCCACTTATTATGCTTTTTTACTGCTGCTAGGGTCTCCAAACGTGTGGTTTCCGATGCAGGGAGTCCGCCACAACCAGCTACATAGTCCACGTTCAACGTGTGCTGCTCACCGATATGACGCGCCAAACAGCACAGAAAGGCCACGTACACACAAGTCGTACATCTTGAGCATCCTGTGGAAGTGGCCGATACTTTTGGCCTCACCTGCAAGGTCTCACACGCTGGGACTGATCTGCAGATCGGCAACTGGCCCACAAATTACAACACACGTACAACTTGGTCATTTATCTTGGTATACAGGGGTCAAAAAGACGCATGGAAATGTGTCATACGCAGAGCATTCAGCCAGCTGCATTTGACAATATTTATTACCATCATTGTGGAAAAGCAGAGCAGTCTGAGAACTTGGCATGGAGGAAAATTGTACACTTCGGTCTGCTGTTCCAGCTGTCAGTATCTTCCAGGCTGTCGTGTCAGCGAGATGTCACCAAGTGGTACAGTGAGAACGTACGCGGTCACTGACCAACTGGTACCGTCACGGTTGCCAAGACCCTTGGAGAGCCTGTCTGCTTTCACACATTCACACGGATGTTTTAGCACCAGTACAAGTTACGCAAGCATGAAGCTTTAGTTTCGCGAACAGCACCGCCGTTGATGGTACTTGGCAAACTGAATCACAGTTTTTTTGAACTGTTCAAATGGTCACAGGAGTTGTCACTGTAGCAACCGATGCCGCAGGATGCGTGATGACAGAAAAGTGGGATACTCGGCATAGTTCTGTTGCTGTAGCATTGATGCGGTGGGAGCGTCTGCGGTGGCATGGGAGCTGCAGTGAACACCTTCCCCCCACCTCCACATCCCCGCCGGCACCATCTTCTGTGCAGCAGCTGTTATGCAGCTGCTCCCCGTATTCTTTGTTTACAGCGCTCACTAGTTCATTTTCATCTGTGTTGAAACAAAGACAACCGCATCCAGAGTAGAGCTTCTAAGAAACATTGCACGTGCATTTCCAGAGACTGGCAGAACCAAAAAATGACAGTATTTGATCACTTGGGCATATCGATGAGAGGCTTCGATCCTCTGACCTACGGGTTATGAGCCCGTCACGCTACCACTGCGCCACATCGATCTGGCAGACCTGTGCGCCCCTTGTGAGCATCCTGTGGACACCAGTGTACATCAACAGAAGGGCTGTCGAAGGAGACACTGTTGAAGAAGGAAGAGATCTGCTGTCGAGTGTATAGTGTGGCTGTATAATTTTGCTGTACATCCTGCCGCTGCCCTGCAACATGATTCATTCAGTATGTGATCGTGTTCCAATCGGACATGCATGCCCGCCCGCCCCCACCCTTGAGAAGTAGGACAATCGGTTCGGTCCTGAGAATCAAATGTGACATATTTGCTGTTCTTGACTCATTGCTTCAATGACATAGATGTGCCCATCCCGGTATTCTCTATTCTTATCGTGCTACTTTTTGTGCGAGGTCGAGCTGAGTTGGCATGCGATGATTTGCTGGTACATGAGCCATTCTATGGAGGTATGCCTGTAACTTTACACACATTCACATCGGCTTCGAATTCGCGCCATGTCCGTTATCAAGGAATAAATATTGGGGCAGATTATTACATGTTGCCGATACTGCTCGACATTTTCAAACGTACAAAGATGCCAGGACAAATCATAACAGCAGAGTGTGTGTCAGGATAGATGAAGGCGGTTCATGTGTGTGGTTGCTGCATGCACTTTACACCCATGAGGTGCATGCCAGGCTGCAGCCCATGTGAATGCAGCCCAGTTTGCACCAAGTCCCTCACTCCAGCACTCACAACAGTAGTTGCCAGACCCCCCTCAATAAAACCTCAGACCATTAGAATCAGGGTCAAACTCTGTCCTGCCCTCTGTACATCCGGCGTGGGCAGGCGTAAGACCGCATTGCACACCCAGCGCTTCTTGCCTGCCCAGAGTACAAGGGCGTTCCTGGCAAGACATTGCACCCCATAGATTCCTTGCATCACAGTTGCTCGGTTGTGTGTCCATCGATGGCCTCCCAAGCCCTCCCCTCACTGCATGTTCAGGAGGTACTGCTTGCCGCCATTGCACCCATGAGTATGCATATGGAAAAGTTGGCTTCTGCCACCTCTTCTAGACTTCAGACTATCCTAAGCACTGTGAGGCGATGCAGCTACACCCAGCCTACAGCAGCCATGCAGGCACCGCCACTCTGCTGCCCTCCTTGCGCGCATGCCTGCATGTGGCTTGCTGCGGCGGCCCTCATGCTTGCCCCTCATCTCCACCAGTGATCGCCAGCATCGTCTAGTTTTACAAACCGGAAAGGTAGTGAATTGGCATGAACCCAAATAGCCAAAAGCAACTAACACAAAACATCCACCACTTCACTCGAATGG